>BQNB010094035.1:0-26215 GCA_026074375.1 Tanacetum coccineum | reverse complement strand
GTTTTTGTGCTATGAATTAACACCCAACTATTGGCCCGAACCATTGGTCCCGCTGCGTGATAAATTTGAGGGTGTTAAAATGGTCGCAGTGTAAATGTGTGGGAGGACTTTTGGCTTGCTGATCATAAGAGATTGGGACCAAAACCATATAACAGTGAGGTAAATTATGTTTGTGATTCGTTAAACAACGAAGGTGATGACTGGAACTATAAACAACTCGCATCCTTGTTTCCATCTAATATTGTTAACAAAATCGCGTGCTCTTTTGTGTGTCAATCAAGGCCTGATAGCTTGTATTGGTATAACAGCCCACGAGGAGAATTCTCATGCAAGTCAGCTTATCTATTGGCTCTTGAAATGTCACAAGAGCTGGTACAAAACAATTCAGATGAAGCTATCAAGATTTTTCATGCTATATGGATGGCGAAGGTACCCAAAAAAGTTAAAATATTTTTATGGCGCGCATGGAATAATTCCATTGACAACTTACATACTAGGAGGATGAATCTAATAACATCTTGTACACATTGTGGTGAGACAGGAGAAGATATGCTACATGTACTGTTCAGATGCTCAAAAGCTAAGGAGGTATGGGATCAGAGTGTTTTGTGGTAGGTTTTATGAAACGCAGGGAGCCGTTACGATGGAGGACTTTTGTAGCATCATCTTGAACCACTCTCCTACACACTGGGATGTCTTTATGATGATTCTTTCGGGATTGTGGACAAGGCAAAATAAGCATTTTCATGGCCAAGCTGAAAGAAGGGAAGTTGATGTGGAAGTTATGATGAAGCGATTATTATTAGATTACCTTAGTGCAAACAAAAAGGAGATCACAAGACATCAAGGAATGCCACAAACTAGCTCAAGGGATGTATGGACGAAGCCACAAGTCACCCAAATTAAGTTTAATTTTGATGCAGCTTGGCAAAAAAAGTCCAGCAAAGTGGGCATGGGTTGTGTTGCTTGTAATTGTAATAGAGAAGTGTTACTTTGAGGAGCTCGATCTAAATTTTATGCGTACTCGCCCTTAGAAGCTGAAGCTAAATCTATTTGGTAGGCCATTCAACATGCTAGAAGTAGATGCTACTATGAAGTTGTTTTTGAGTCAGATTCATTAACTTTGGTTCACGCACTCTGTAACCAATCGATACCTCTACAAATTGCGGCAATGTTTTCTGATATTTTATCTAGCTCGCTTGCATTTCGTACTTGTGATTGGTCGTTTGTAATAAGATAAGGGAATATGGTAGCTCATAGCATAGCGAGATGGGCTTTAGGATGCACTACTGATGTGATTTTAAAACGCGAAGTTCCAAGTTGTGTGTCTGTTCTAGTTTTGAAAGATATTGTATTATCTGTTCATTAATGACATATTCCCTCTTACTATCAAAAAAATAAAAAAAATAAAAAATAATGATAGTTGGTGGAAGGTTTGCTTGGAAAAGGAGGGTGCGAATGAGGTTATTAATTTTACGAACCATTCGTTTAGACTTTCTATTCTGTTGAGAGGTTTGGGGACATGAAAAGCGAAATTGAATTCCATTTTGGGCAAAAAGGGTATGTAGGCGACGATTTTCGAATTCACCACCATGATCACATTGGAATGACTTGATTCCACACTTAAATTGAGTGCGAACATAATTACGAAATAAACTTGAATTTGGACATAACATCAAGATTATTAACCAAAGGATTAAAACCCAAACAAAACTGAGAATGAGGAATAATGATCTAATACAAGACATAATATTTAAAACCTGAAAGACTCGAAATGGGTGAAGTCCACACATCCGAGTGAATAATATCAAAACAAGAACTAATCATAGTACTGGAGCTAACAAACGAAAGCCTCACGTGTTTTCCAAGCTGACAAGCATGACACAGAATGGGAGGCTTCTCTTTATTATACGAAATAAAATTAGAAGAAACATGATGACGTAGTACTTCACTCCATGGGTGTCTAAGGCAATGATGCCACGTATGTTGACTAACAATAAAAGCATGAGGGATAGGAGATGGAGTTGTGACTGGGTAAAGATCCCCATTGCTGTCACATCGGAGAAGCACCTGACGCGTCAGGAAATCCTTAACGGAAAAACCAAACGCATCGAATTTGATAGTGCAACTATTGTCACCAATAAATTGACGAATAAATATTAAATTTTTGACAATATGAGTGGTGATAAGAACATTATTTAAGTGAAGATATTTAGTTGAATTTGGCAAAATACTATGGCCCGTATTAGTGACGGGTATATTTTGACCGTCACCAACCGAGACAGACGGATAAATGCAAGTGAAGTCGACTGTTGAGGGTTTAAGAGAGGTGAAGAGGCTGCTGGTGATGAACGAAGGAACCACACACAAAACAAACAAAACGTGACCTAGCACATGTAAAAAAAATACGTGACCGAAGCACGTAAACACCACAGTCCGTATCCTTGCACAGATGAAAAATATGTTACCTAAGCACAATCGTGGCATTGCATGTTAGAAGAGAACCTGTGAACTCATGACCTTGCATGACATATTTGTGAAGCGGAAGCTTGTTTTGGATCAGTTAGGGTTTTTTGATTTAGGCGTGATACCATGTAAATGGTAATCTGTTGTGTTGTCTTATTTCATCAAGATATTACAATATATAAATGTCCATATAATGGGATAAGGTCCATCCAATATGTTTACAGCTAGACATATTTAAAGTGATTGATAAATCAAATCACAATTAGATAATAATGATTGATAAATCAAATCACTAAAGATACGGGCTAACAATAAGTAAAGAGTAATAATAGAAATAATGCTACGGGAGTAAAAGACGTGTGTCGATAATGTATCTTGTTGTTTTGCTTATTAACCACGTCAGAAGATCACAAGTTTCTCTTGCTAAAATGACGTTTTTGTAGTGAACGAAAAGATACATTCGTTGGATCAAATAGTAGAAAAAGTGTATACATAACCATTAAAAACAATTAGAACTTGTTTAGTATATTCTACACCTATTTAAAATAATTAGCAATTTTTTAGTTAGTATGTAAAATCTAAGGGGCTATTAGCGAAAAAAAATAAAATATTATCGAACTTGACACATTTTGTAATTCTAATCACTGAATAAAAGACTTTGCAAATTAAACGTAGAACTTTAGAATTTTTATACTTTCGGGTATTATTACGTGTTGGATGGTTAAAAAAACCAAAAATGCTGAAGCGAGTACAATAATACCCGTGTTAGTACAAAAAGTGTGACGGTGTATGAGTTGGGCTTAGATCGCTTGTTGGGTTGAACCTCCAAGCTCTTTTTGAATTGGATCTTGTACTAAACAAAGTGATTGATGATGATTCCCTGCACCAATGATAGAGAACTGTTAGACTTACCATAGGGACGGACCCCATGATTAGACTCCGGCGTAAGAGTAAGTATTCATGTTGTTGGAGAATATATGTGTGTTAAAAAGGTGTCAAAAGTTATGTACCTTATGGTGTGTCAGAGGACTTCTATTTATAGGAGAGTCTAGTACTAGGGTTTCTTAGTATTTCGCTTGTAACTGTTAGTGGCCAGAGTGGGAGCCTTATCGGGCAAGGGTCCGCTCGTAATTATGGTTGCGGACGTAGATTGCCTTCCGTAAGATTGTTGCAGAAGTGTCTTATCTGTGTGCGTCTTGAAACGTCCAGGCCGCAACCAGCTTATCTTCTGGGCTTAGTGGCAGCTCATGCGTTTTATCATGTTGAGCCAGGGCCCAAATGTGTATAGTATGAAATAAGCCTGTTATTCATACTATACGTCATCAAGCCCCCCCAGTCTAGTTCGTTTACTATGTGCGATGCTGCCTGTTGTGCGTAGTAAATGTTACTAGACTAAGGTTCTGTGGTATTTTTGCCCATTTTGCGACTATTTGTTTCTTTCGCGGATATTTGCTTCTTCCGCGGATTTTTCTTAGTAGGCTAGGTAGGGTTTGGGTGACTTGTACTTACCTTGACCTTTCGTTTTCTTGACTGATTTGGCTTAAATGGCAGTTATCTAAATGTCATCACGTTTCTTCTCGGCCATTGATTGCGTTAGTGGGTTATACGTGTCATCATCCGGATGATGTTTGAGTTAAATATACCAAGGTTATAAATACCCCTTCCCTTTTCACTGTTTTCTTTTTCTAATTAATCTCTATTTCTGCCATTGTTATAGTTCTTCAAGCTTTCAACTATTTTCCATGCTTTTTGCAATTTCCTGATCTTTTAGGCTACCAGGTTAGGTCTTCTTTCTTTTCTTATACATCACGATGAGTACCATTCGTGATATTAAATCTAAGTTAACTAAAAAAGCATTAGATGCACTATGCACCAAGTATCATATATCTTCTTATGTTCATCCCACATTACCTGGCCCGGACAAAAATATTTTACAATGTCCTGATGGTAAGGTTGGCGTGTATACTCGGTTTTTTGATTTTGCCAACTATCGGATCCCTTTGTCTCAGTTTCTTGTGGATGTTCTTGACCATTTTTATATTCATCTTTCCCAACTGTCCATGTTTGGGGCGGCTAAAGTTTCTTACTTTGAGATCTTATGTCGCGTCCACGGATTTCAACCTTCTGTCAATTGCTTCCGCATGTTCTACACTAGCTCCTACACTAAGGGGTGGATGTCTTTTGTCAAGCGCTCTGACGCGGCTCCTGTTTGCCTTAGTAAACCGTTAGATTTCGTAAAGAACTTGAACGACCACTTTTTCTGGGTTGATTACACGACCTTTCCCCTTTCCGTGTCTCTGAAAAGCAAGATTTTAAGTAAAGACCCCTCTCTCAAGCTTTCTCAATATGATACAGAAGTGTGCGACTTCCTGCGTACTCATACTGCCCATTCTGGAAATTTCTGGAACCTTTCTTATGCTGGATTGGTATAAGCTTTTATTATACGCTGGATGAGAACTGCTATTTGACGTTTTGGGATGGTGCAGAGGGTGGGTATATTTTGCTTTGTATCCTAGATCTTATTGTGTTGCTATTATTCTTGACGTTTCTCTTTTACTATGTTTGCAGAGATAGATTTGTTTACGTTCATCCGCCACTCTGATCCCACCAAAGTACGGATAGGGGAGAGAGATCTTGCGAAGAGGGAGGTTAAGCTGCTAAAGATGATTGAAGGTCGCACTATTTCGTTAGATCCTCCCGTTACTGCTGCCTTAGGGGATAGCGATGATAGCATCAATAAGTTGTTTGACAAGGGGGATAATGTTGGTCAGGAGCATTCTGTCGAAAGGGATGATGATGTTTTGGAGGAAACTATTGCCAAGGTTGTTTCAGAGGTTGCTGTTGAGAAAACCAAGAAGTCTAAGCGGAAGAGAAAAATAGCTGGGGATGCTAGTGCTTCTACTTTTCCTCCCAAGAGACTGAGAGAGGATTATCATGTCTTGACTTCCATTACCGGTGGGAAATCACTTGCTACTATCCGTAGTTTGATTCCGGAAGGCTCTAGCGTCTCGAGCGTAATTGCAGAACCTCGAGATGATGGACTCGCAGACTCCGTGTCCGGACTTAACTTATGGACCTATCCTCCCTCTAAGAGGTATGTGATATCTTCAGACGATTCTCATTATTCGGATTCACGTTTCGTGGTTAACTTTTTTGCCAGATATGTTGTTGCGGACACCCTTGTAATGACTATTTCTATTACCACCACTGTTTCTATTGACGCTTTCGTCGTTCAGGTTTCTAAGGATAAGGTCAAGTCCAAGAATCTTGAAACCTTTGGGGATTCTGCGTCTGTTGGTGAGGCTAATGTGAATGCCTCCGGTTCTTCAAAGTTGAATGAGCCAACGACTTCATCAGATTCTTTTTATGCTTCTCAAGATCTTGATTCTAAAGACCCTGTTACTAATATATAAATCCCTATAAGTGGAAGGTGACGTAATGACATCGGTTCTTAGTTGATCATGTATGTTTGTCGCGATTTGACAGATCGTCTTGCCCCACCTGCTCTTTTCTCCCAACTGCGCTCTATGGATTATGACCAGTTATATACTGGGTTTAATGTTGAGGCAGCACGACAGATGTGTCTGGGAGCGGAACATACGCTGGAACAAAAAGACCGTCTTGAAGATAAGTGTGTTGAACAAACCACCCTCCTCTCAGAGAAAGACGTTGAGATTGCTCATCTGAGATCTTTATTATCTTTGAAAGAAACTGAGGCTACTGAAGCTATCCATCTCCGCAGTTAACTATCCATAGTGGAAGCTGCAGATGCTGCCAAGAGCACTGAGTTGAGGGATTTGAAAGAAAGAAACTTTGCGCTTAAAGGAGAGAAAGATGCTTTGTCTGAGAAGGTCGCAACTCTTGAGTCCATGACCACTTTGAAAGAGACTGAGTTGGCGTCTCCTACTGCTCAGGTTGCTCAGCTTACTTTTTATCTGTCTGGCTTTCAACTTTCGCGCGACGAACTGAGTTCTAAAGTAGACTTCTTAGAATCGGAGAGGGATAGGCTTGCTGATCAGGTAATTAGAGATTTCTTTTTATCTTCCATCATACTTTGTTTTTATTTTTGTGACTAATAATTTATCTCTTTCCTCTTTTTTAGAGTTCCTCATTAGAGTCTGCGTTCGAGCTCTTTAAAGAACGCATGGAAGCCATGCAAGATGAGCAAGCAACAATTATGGGTAATAGGGTTGCGGAATTGGATGCTCAGCTTTTGGAAATGGCTGCTCACCTTGATGAGGAGTTTTACCCTCGCTTCCTAACCACCATATCCGGACGACGATGGATCTTGACTCACGGACTCAAACTTGTTCTCCGAAATACTTACAGTCTTCTGAATATCTTCAAGCTTTGGGGAAGGCCATCGGTTGTGCAGTTAATAAGGGTATTCAGGATGGCCTAAAGGCAGGGGTTGATCATGGGAAAGCTGGGAGGGATCTGTCCGTGATCGAAGCTTATGATCTTTCTGCGGAAGCTAAATACATTGATGTCGTGAATGCTCTTGGCACTGTTGATTTCTCTCTGCTTTCTGAGTTAAAATCCAAGAAAGATGCAAGCATGGTTGATCTTATGGATTCCCTTCGTTTGGAGGGACCTTTAGCTAAAATCCTCAGAGCGGAAGACCTACAACCATCCCTAGAACATCTCATGCTTCCCCTCCATAGACCGGAAGAGAACGTAGTCCTTGGGGAAACTTCCTTATCCTTTTCCATTCAAGTTGTCCACTCGCGGGTTCAAAGATTCAGGGGAGTGATTAAAGAGAAGCGTTTGTTGCTCACGGACGTTATGGTTCCTCTTTCTGAGTCCTTATCTTTAAAGAGTTTGATTGGTGAAGCAAGTACTTCTGCTACTCCTGTAACAACGGAACCCATCACTACTCTTTCTACAACTTTTACATCTTTCGAAGTTGTTCCTCCTCTTTTAATCTCCAATGAACAAGCTTTGGATACAGAACCGAATGATACAGACCCTCCTGCCATGACCTTTAAGAAAGAAGAGTTAGCTACTTCTCCGGAGTAGTTGAGTCTACCGATGTGTTGGGATTCTAGATTTGATGAGACAAAATGAATAAAAGAATGAAACAAAAGGGCTTAAATGCAAAAGAAGAATTCTTTAAAAGATGGAAGATTTTGAAGATTTCAAAAGATCTCTTTATGAAGATTAGAATGATAATAGAAGATAAGCAAGTTAATAATTTAAAAGATTTATTTGTCTTATACTTATCTTCTAACAGTAAGCCTTAAAATCTCCGCATATAAAGAATCTTAGTGTTTGGTATGAGTAATCCAAAGATAATAGATCTCTCCCAATGAATCTAAACACACCAAAGAAAGGTGTGTATTAGTTTAGATTACTATTTAATTAGTAAAAAGTTTTCTTAGTTAGTAGTTGTAGCCTCAAGAATCTGTTTGGGGCTAGTTAATAACTAAAAGAAAACCTATGAAAATATCATTGTTCTTATTGTTTTATTCCGTTGGTGTAATTGTTTACTTTATGTTTCTATTATCCTAGATGAGTCCTTAAAATAACGGATCTAAGGGGTCGTAACCAGACTTGCACTCAATTGGTATCAGCAGCCTGGTTGTCTCGATCCCCTAGGATCTACAAGGTATTCATAAGGTCGAAAGTTTTAGAAGAATATTTAAGGTATGAATGCTTGCTGTCTTGGTTATCAGTCGAATCATCTGTTATTAGGGTTGTTTAGCAACCCAAATTGATATAACAGGAATTTGTTCACAATTGTTTTGATTGGTTCGTTACAACAAGATGGTTTCTTGATTAATGGTTCTTGGTTACCTAATTCAAGTAGTTCTTTTGGAACTTATTCTATGAAAAGAATCATTAGTAGTTGATGAGAATGATGAATTAGTGACAGTTTAGTGATAGAAAAGTGTCGCTAAAAGAGACGTTGTCTGGATACTCAAAAAAAGTATCCTTAAACAGTCGTTATTATGTTTATACTGCTGCGCTTCCTTGTTTCTACTGTTTTCAATGATGACACACAGTGACAGTTTATTGTGAGTACTGATGTCCTTGGTTAATAATTGGTTGGTTTGTGATTGTAGTACTGATTCTAGTCTATTGTAATGACTTATCAGTTATCATGGTGTTCGTTAACACTGCTGCTAATGGTATTGATGTTTGGTTCTTGGTTAAGAGAAGAATTAGCAGGCATCAACATGTTTTAATTGACAAAGAAACGGTAGTTGAAATTTTAGTACTGCTTAATTTAAAAGGAAGAATTAGTATTGTTGGCTATGAAGTTAGTACTCTCCGCCTCCAACTTTATATACTTAGTACTTACTTCATACATTATACTGCTCTTTAGCCAGTTGTTAGTTTATACTATGCCTAAATGAGGCAGTTAATACTGCTGAGCCTTATCATTTAAAGGGTTAGTAACAGCACCGTTGAAAGTTTGTACTACTGGTTTAGTTGTTTTTTTTTTTTGGTTTTTTTAACTTGCTAGCTTTGATAGATATCGGACAACACACAGTTTTTGGATCTCGTACAACACACACAAAAGGAAGTTAATAATGTTGTGGTTATTAGTACTGCTAGGGTTAGTAGTTACTACTGTTGGACTTAAACCAAGATTTAATGGCTCGTATTTTGTATTATTTGTTCGAATTGATTACGAAGAAGATTGTTTATCACTTATTTGACGATGAAGTGGAATTATTTGGATGCGTGTTCTTATCATATCTCAAATGGCTTACAACATTTGGAGATAACTTGTTCGTGCTTATAAACGATGTGACGAATACTTGTCAAAATCTAGCAAAGGTGTGTGATTTTTCTTATGGTGCTCAATGCTCACATTTGCTATCACTTAGTATGTGTCTCATAGAAGATGAGGATATTTGTCAAGAGGTTGCGATCTACTTATATTTCATAGATTTATTTATAAGTTTAACGTCACGTGGATAGTACAAGATATAAGACACAAGTTTGGATTATTCTACTTCAGCATCAAATTGGTAATACTTAGTTTTCTTCATCAATAATCATTACATAGAGCCTACAGAATTTGAAGATTTAAGAGATGGTAAACATATTGGTTTTAGGGGAATCTTATTGATTAAATGTTTAACCATCTACATGCACCACTTGAGGGGAAGTGTTTCGTTACTACTGCTAGTCATTTATTACTACTGCTAGTTTATGTTTCTACTGCTCAGAGTCATTTTTCTTATTATGCGTCATGGCGGGTATTTTGAGTATTGGAAGGCTGGATTAGTAGTTGTGGTATATGGTTTGTAGCTGTTATGATCCAAGTTGCATATCTACAAAAGACCCCTATTAGATGATTAAAAAAAGGGGAAGAAGATTACAGGTTTATTGATTTGCAGCTTATTATGTGTGGTGGCATGTTCAAGGAGATCTTAAGTCAAGGGGAAGCATTGAAGATTGTTTCATTCATGGAGATGATTACATCTCAACTTCTCTATTTAAGAGAAAGTTCGTACGGGACTTTGTTTGTTTTGTCATCATCAAATAGGGGAAGATTGTTGGGATTCTTGATTTGATGAGACAAAATGAATAAAAGAATGAAACAAAATGGCTTAAATGCAAAAGAAGAATTCTTCAAAAGATGGAAGATTTTGAAGATTTCAAAAGATCTCCTTATGAAGATAGAAGATATCAAAAGATCAAGTTTAATATTTAAAAGATTTATTTGTCTTATACTTATCTTCTTATGTAAGCCTTGAAATCTATCTATATAAAGAGATTCATAGGTGTCTGGTATAGGTATCCAGAAATATAGATCTCTCCTAATGAGAGTCTAAACATACCAAAGAAAGCGTGTGTATTAGTTAGTTAGCTAGTTAATAGTTTATTAGTTAGATAGTGTAGCCTCAAGAATCGTTTAGGGCTGTGAATGAATAAAAGAAAACCTTAAAAACATCATTGTTCTTATTGTTATTATCCCGCTGTGTAATGTTTATCTTTGATGTTTCTATTATCCTAGATGAGTCTTAATAACGATCTAAGGGGTCGTAACAGACTTCTCACGCTGTGACCAAGCTTCCTACTGCTGTGTATACCCTAAGTTCCTATCTCCCTTTTTTTGTTTCTTACTGCGGCCGTATGTGGGCTTTTTGTGGTGGTATTTGTACTTTAAACAATTTGTGCATTAGGTTACGTTTGTGACCGCTGGTTGGACAACGGTGTCTGTATTATAACACTTTAACAATTTTATGTTTTGCTAATGTGCTATGGTTGCTATCATTTAATATCACTCTTATACGTTTGTGACGATAGTCTTAGCAGAATGTTTACGGGTCATTTTCCCAGCACTGGGTTTGCAATACCTCTTATGTACTTGAGTTGATTGTTAGGTTACTCATTCCTTTATTATACGGGATAATGTTACCACGGGGTCATGCCCCTTTGCGTGTGTGTCTTACCAATTCATGTAATATTCAAGTACCTTTGCAAAGTAAAAAGTAAATAAAAATTTAAAGTAAAAACTTATGAAGGTAGCTAGGCTTCACTTTTTCATTCCTTAAAACTTAAAGACATTACAATAAGGAAAGTTCAGGAAGTGCCCTCTCCGCTGCTTTATCTTGCGTGGGAGAGGTGCTTACATTTCATGCACATAGCATTTCTTAAGGTTGCAGACGTTCCATGTTCGCGGCAGGGTGTTCCCGTTGCGGTCTCTAAGTTTGTACGCTCCTTTTCCTAATGCTTCCGTGACCTCATATGGTCCTTCCCACTTAGGTCCGAGCTTGCCTCCATCTTCCGCATGTCTTGCTTTGTTGTTCCGGTAGACAAGGTCTCCCGGCCTAAAACTTGTGTTGCGACCCCTTGCATTAAAATATTTTTCCATCTTGGCTTTGCTATTTGCTTCTTGAATTGCTACCTGCTATCTTCTCTCTTCCAAAAGGTTTAAGTTGGTTTCCAAGGCCTCATCCTTTTATCATATCAACTTCCGTGGTTCTTAAGGTTGGCATGCCAATCTCTACTAGGATTACCGCTTCTGTTCCATGCGTCAGCGAGAATGGCGTTTCTCCATGACTTGACTTGATCATAGTTCGATGTGCCCATAAGACATGTGAGATTTATTCCAACCAGTTTTTGCTTCTTTCGTCCAACTGTGCCTTGATCCCTTCATCTAAACTCCTGTTTGCCCTTTCTACAAAACCATTGGCTTATGGATGCTTAACGGAAGCGAAGCACTGGCGGATACATAGCTTTTCGCACCAATCTTTGAATAGGTTATCCCTGAACTGCTTTCCGTTGTCTGATATTATTTCTCCTGGTAGACCAAATCTGCAAAATATGTTATCCCACACAAACTTCTTAATTTGGGCTCCCGTTATAGTCGCCACGGGTTTTGCTTCTATCCACTTGGTGAAGTAATCAATTGCCACTATCAGGAACTTGACTTTATCGGGACCCTCCGGGAAGGGTCCGGCTATGTCAATCCCCTATTTATAAAATGGCCATGGAGATGTGATGGGTGTTAGATTCTGTTGTGGGTTCTTTGGCACGGGGCGGTGAACCTGGCAGCTACTGCATTCCCTTATCAATTTCCTAGCATCTGCATGCATAGTTGGCCAGTAATACCCTGATCTTAAAGCTCTTGCCACCACAGATATTAGACCGGCGTGCATGCTGCATGATTCCTCATGGATTTCTCTTAAAACGTAGTTTGCCTGTAGCGGCCTAACACATCGCAACCATGGCCCGAGGAAGGACCTTTTGTATAGTATTTTGTTTGTCACGGCATATCGTCCTGCCTTGTGGCGTATGGCTCTTGCCTTCCTTTTTTTCTTCTGGAATAATTTCCTCTGTGAGGTACTCATAGATTGGAGTCATCCATGTGCGTCCTTCTTTTTCTACTACCACTAGCACTTCCCTTTCATCTATTGATTTTTCCTTGAGTTCTTCTACAAGTACTTGCTTGCTTAGGTGGGCGAAGTTGGTAGATGACATCTTGCTTAGCGCATCTGTTTTTTTGTTCTCTCCTCTGGGTACTTGTTTAATGGAGAATTCCTTGAAAGTGCTGGTAAGGTTTTTGACTTTCTCCAAGTATTTGATCATGCTTGGCCCCTTTGCTATGTAAGTCCCATTTACTTGATTAGCCATAAGCCTTGAATCTACATTTGCTTAAAGATTTTTTACTCCTATTTTTTCCGTTATCCAGAGGCCGGCTATCAAAGCTTCATATCGTGTTGCCTACGAAAGTGTGCTTTCTAATTTTTCGTGTTTTGTAGTTTAGTTTATTTTTGTAGATTCAACAAAGCTCATGGAGGATGTATTGGTTGTGACTTTGGAGCGTATACGGATGCTTGGAAAAAAAATCGATTGATCTTAGAAGCTTATGCACTAGTACAAAAAGTAGATTTGGCTACACCAAAAAAGTGTGACGATATACATATAGTCACACATGCGTTTTTGAATGTGTGTGAAAAAAGGTCGCGCGACCGTATGGTGTTTATGGTCACATTTTTTAGTTAGTGTCCGTGTCTATTAAAAAACAGTGACCAACAGTGTTAATAAGTGTGACCGTAAACACTATACAAGCACACAAAGCATATTTTTTTTGTATATTTAGTCACATACAATTAAGCATAAAGTGGCCAAAAGTGTTAATAAGTGTGACCATATGTTGTTTAAAGTGAAGAAATGTGTATTTTGTGTGACTAATGTTCATCCAATGGCCACATGAATTTTATGTTTGTGTGGCCTTTTGTAATATTTAGTCACACAAAGCATGTTTGTTTTGGGTATTTAGTCACATACAATTAAGCATAAAGTGGCCAAAAGTGTTAATAAGTGTGATCATATGCTGTTTAAAGTGAAGAAATGTGTATTTTGTGTGACTATTGTTCATCCAATGGCACTTGATAGGTTACGTTTATGCGGCTTGTTGTAATATTTAGTCACAAAAAGCTCTGTTGTTGGGTTTTGTCACATACAATTAAGCATAAAGTGGCCAAAAGTGTTAATAAGTGTGACCATATGCTGTTTAAAGTGAAGAAATGTGTATTTTGTGTGACTATTGATTATCCAATGGCCACATGAATTTTATGTTTGTGTGGCCTTTTGAAATATTTAGTCACACAAAGCATGTTTGTTTTGGGTATTTAGTCACATACAATTAAGCATAAAGTGGCCAAAAGTATTAATAAGTGTGACCATATGCTGTTTAAAGTAAAGAAATGTGTATTTTGTGTGACTATTGATCATCCAATGGCCACATGAATTTTTTTTTTTGTGGCCTTTTGAAATATTTAGTCACATAAAGCATGTTTGTTTTGGGTATTTAGTCACATACAATTAAGCATAAAGTGGCCAAAAGTGTTAATAAGTATGACCATATGCTGTTTAAAGTAAATAAATGTGTATTTTGTGTGACTATTGATCATCCAATAGCCACATGAATTTTATGTTTGTGTGGCCTTTTGTAATATTTAGTCACACAAAGCATGTTTGTTTTGGGTATTTAGTCACATACAATTAAGCATAAAGTGGCCAAAAGTGTTAATAAGTGTAACCATATGCTGTTTAAAGTGAAGAAATATGTATTTTGTGTGACTATTGATCATCCAATGGCCACATGAATTTTATGTTTGTGTGGCCTTTTGTAATATTTAGTCACACAAAGCATGTTTGTTTTGGGTATTTAGTCACATACAATTAAGCATTAAAAGTGGCCAAAAGTGGTTAATAAGTATGTTGACCATATGCTGTTTAAAGAAAGAAATGTGTATTTTGTGTGACTTTTGTTCATCAATGGCCACATGAATTTATGTTTGTAGTGGGCTCTTTGTATTTATTTAGTCACACTCATGCATGTTTGTATTGGGTTTTAGTCCAACATACAATTTAAACAGTAAAGCGGCCATATGGGTTAATAAGTGTGGACCAATATGTGTTTAAAGCGAAAGAAATGTGTATTTTGTATGAACTATTGTTTCATACAATGGCCACTGAATTTTATGGTTGTGTGGCCTTTTGGTAATATTTAGTCACACAAAGCATGTTTGTTTTTGGGTATTTTGTCACATTATTATTAAGATAAAGTTAGCCAAAAGTTGTTAACTAAGTGTAACATATGCTGTTAAAAGCGAAGATAATGTGTATTTGTGTGACTTTGTTTCTATCTCATAGGGCCATATCAATTTTTATGTTTGTGTGGCCTTTCGTTAATATTTAGTCACACAAAGCATGTTTGTTCTTGAGTATTTAGGTCACATCCAGTTAAGCATAAGTGGCCAAAAGTTTCTAATAAGTGTGACCATATGATGTTTTTAAAGTTGAAAAAATATGTATTTTGATTTGTGGGACTATTGTTCATATAATGGCACATCAATTTTATGTTTGTGTGGCTTTTGTAATATTTAGTCCACTAAAAGGTTTGTTTTGGGTATTTAGTCACATACAATTAAGCATAAAGTGGCCAAAAGTGTTAATAAGTGTGACCATATGCTGTTTAAAGTGAAGAAATGTGTATTTTGTGTGACTATTGTTCATCTAATGGCCACATCAATTTTATGTTGTGTGGATTTTTGGTAATATTTAGTCACACAAAGCATGTTTGTTTTGGTATTTAGTCACATACAATTAAGCATAAAGTGGCCAAAAGTGTTAATAAGTGTGACCATATGCTGTTTAAAGTTCCCTCAACCCTTATATCTTAGTGACATACTATTCGAACCTACCTCATTATTCCCCTAGAGAATGCACTAGTATAAAAAGTGGATTTGGCTACACCAAAAAAGTGTGATGATATACATATAATCACACATGCATTTTTAATGTGTGTGACAAAAGGTCGCGCGACCGTAGGGTGTTTATGGTCACATTTTTGAGTTAGTGTCCGTATCCATTAAAAAACAGTGACCAAAAGTGTTAATAAGTGTGACCGTAAACACTGTACAAGCACACAAAGCATATTTTTTTGTATATTTAGTCACATACAATTAAGCATAAAGTGGCCAAAAGTGTTAATAAGTGTGACCATATGGTGTTTAAAGTGAAGTAAAAGTGTATTTTGTGTGACTATTGTTCATCTAATGGCCACATGAATGTTATGTTTGTGTGGCTTTTTGTAATATTTAGTCACACAAAGCATGTTTGTTTTGGGTATTTAGTCACATACAATTAAGCATAAAGTGGCCAAAAGTGTTAATAAGTGTGACCATATGCTGTTTAAAGTGAAGAAATGTGTATTTTGTGTGACTATTGATCATCCAATGGCCACATGAATTTTATGTTTGTGTGGCCTTTTGTAATATTTAGTCACACAAAGCATGTTTGTTTTGGGTATTTAGTCACATACAATTAAGCATAAAGTGGCCAAAAGTGTTAATAAGTGTGACCATATGGTGTTTAAAGTGAAGTAAAAGTGTATTTTGTGTGACTATTGTTCATCCAATGGCCACATGAATGTTATGTTTGTGTGGCCTTTTGTAATATATAGTCACACAAAGCATGTTTGTTTTGGGTATTTAGTCACATACAATTAAGCATAAAGTGGCCAAAAGTGTTAATAAGTGTGACCATATGCCCATATGTTGTTTAAAGTGAAGAAATGTGTATTTTGTGTGACTAATGTTCATATACCAGCCAAAATGATTTTTTTGTTTGTGTGGCCTTTTGTAATATTTAGTCACACAAAGAATTAAGCAAGCAGTGACCAAAAGTGTTAATAAGTGTGACCATATGCATCTTTTTGTCACATTTAAGAAATTAATATATATCAAAACAAATTCAAATACAATAAAACTGGAATGTAAATATATCCGAACTCAAAAAATAAAAAATTGAAATGTCGTACATAAATAAAATTTCTCAATAATTTAAGGACTTCTTAAGACTCTTTCTTTTTAGCTTTGCCTTTGCATTGCATCACTTAGAAGACGTAAATGTTTTTTTATTTTGCCTTCGGATGTAATTTAGATGTGCAGTTTTGATTAATTGGTTAAGGGTTCTAAAATCATGATAAAAGACCTTTTTAGAATGAAGACGAGTTAACATATATAAGATAGAAATATTCGAAGAGATTGATGGAAATATTTCAACTATTCCTAATAGACGAAATGATGGAATGATTATAGGATTGTTTATATTTTATTATAAGGTATGATGAAATATGTTTTTGGGTTATTAAAGAAAACCTCGGAACAACGATAGAATAAAAAGTTAGAATTTACGGAAAAAAGCTCAACATTCATTTTTGTAAGGTACATGCGTGTTGCTTGTAGGAAACAAAATCCGCGTGTATCAAACACTGAATTAAATATGAAGGAAAAATATATATGTAATTGCAAACACAACGGTATAACCTTAGGTGAGCTCGAAGTTAGTACTTGGAGGTGCTAAGTGTTTACAACTAGCTATTACAAAGTTAGTACTGTTCAATAGTAGCGAATATTAGTACTGCTCAAGGTTAAGACTCTCAGAGAATATAATGCTGCTACAGAAGGTTAATACAGCAGTTAAAAACTAATATGAACCTCAAAGAACGAAAGAACTTAGCTACTTTAAACCAACGTAGGCAGTTAAAGTTACTCGCAAAACCACTAATAACCCAACCAAAAAAAAGATATTATGTACGAAACATTTTATGGAGTCAATGAGTACCCATACGACCATTCCAAATAAGGCGCAAAAGGTCAAACCTTCACTAAGGTATTCCTCAAAATTTAGGCGGCATACGCGTTTCTCACTGCTACCCTTCTTGAGGATATTATCACAATATGCCGAAAGTAGCTCCGCACTAGAGCAACCAGCCATAGTTTTATTGCAGAAAACCAGGAAGGCTTCTCTCAAGGCCTTGTGAAATTGGTTGTGATTTGAGAAATAGTCAACAACATATAACACGAACTTGTCATGCAAGTCAATTACTTTTTCACAAAGACCTGAAAAGTCAACCATGTTAATAGATTAGTATTTGTGGATCAGCTATCTGGGTAAATTTTTCCTAAGTGAATTGTAAGCCAAATATCACATGCACTTGCGGACAAGCATATTTCACTTCTGTTTTGATGAACCCTTTATTTCTTACTCTTAATGAGCATAACGCATTATGACAATGTATATCAATTAAGAAATAGTAAAGTTGCATGTTAATTATAAAATGCCAACTGAATAAGCATGTTCATAATCAGCAAACTGATTACATAACAGCCAATAAAGATGCACCAAAGTTCATCACTAGAGAGAATTAGAGGGGAGACATAATTACCTTGTTGCTTGCATCATCATCAGCTTGTTGGACTAGAGTCAGTCCTTCGGCAGTAACATGCTGGCACACAAAGCATAATCAAAATGTCAGCATTTCATCAGACTTGGGTTAGACTACTTCCTATGAGCAAAAGTCAAGTCACACCTGCGTGAACATTTTAGCAACAGGATCTAGTCCGAGTCCTTCGGGAATTTTAGAAAAGAGCTTATACATCCTTGTAAGATCATCCACCTATTTGTTAGATAATAAAACAAATTATTCGCTAATCATCATATCTGAAACAAAATAATTAATGCAAATTAAGAATACCTTATCATCACGAAGCAATGCACAACACCCAGAATGTTCTTTTTCGATTAAAATTCTCAATAATTTAAGGACTTCTAAAGACTCTTCTTTTTAGCTTGCCTTTGCATTGCATCACTAGAGACGTAAATATTTTTGCGCTTCGTATGTAATTTAGGTGCAGTTTTGTTCTCAACATTCATTAGTAAGGTACTTAGAGGTGTTGCCTGTAGGAAACAAAAGCTGCGTCTATCAAACACTGAATTAAATATGAAGAGTTATATATATGTAGGTTGATAAAACACAAGTATGTACCTTTGGATCGAAGTTAGTACTTGGAGGTGCTAAGTGCTTACTACTGCTAGTACAAAGTTAAAACTGCTAGTGAATCATTGTACTGCTCATGGTTAAGACTGCTCAGAGAAGTTAATGTTGCTGAAGAAGTTAATACTGCTAGTGTATAAGTTAGTACTGTTTGTTAGTTAGTACAACTTAGTTTATAAGTTAGTGCTGTTAGTGTTAATTATAAAATGAAATTGTTAACAATATAAAAAATGTCTTACATTTGGTGGTGTCAATTGAGTTGACATTGACTGCAATATGAAGGCGGCAAAGGGTATACCTTCTCTAAGGTTTCCACAATATGAAGGCGGCTAAGTTTCTCACTGCTACCCTTCTTGAGGATATTATCATAATATGCCGACAGCAGCTCCGCACTAGAGCAACCAGCCATAGTTTTATTGCAAAAAACCAGGAAGGCTTCTCTCAAGGCCTGTGATTTGAGAAATAGTCAACAACATATCACATGAACTTGTCATGCAAGTCAATTACTTTTTCACAAAGACCTAAAAAGTCAACCATGTTAATAGATTAGTATTTATGGATCAGCTATCTGGGTAAACTTTTTCTAAGTGAATTATAAGCCAAATATCACCTGCGCCTGCGAACAAGCATATTAGGGGGGAACATTAATAAGCTAATCAGTAGTTAAACTAGATAATAGCATAAACGAAATAAGCTATAACTAATTAATCTTTTTAGGGGTATATTATAGGGGTATTTGGGTAAGCTTATGTGATTCTAGAACTCCCAATCTAACTGATTATGCTTAATAGCTTAATTTCTTCCCAAAAATGATGTAAGCCTTTTGACGTAAGCTTAACCAGACATATTCGAAGTGCATAATAGCTTTTCCATTGTAGAATAAGCTATTAAGCGCATAAAATAAGTTTACCTTAAACTAGTAGCCACCATGTGCACCATGAGAATCTGGTTGGCATTCTACCATTAAAGAGCATTCAAGACAAGCATCAGCCTTTTTTGTTTCGAGATCCTTAAACACAATGTCTATACAAAGACATATGTCAGGCTATGTTATGTTAATATTACTGACAAAGCAAAAAATTTAAATAAGTAAAAATAGTTGATATCAAGTCCACGTTAAAGATAAAATTTACAAAGTTATACGTACTTCCTGTGACTGAATGAACTCTAGAGAAGAACTTAGTCCTTCAAGATTACTCTGCAACAAAATCATACATTTGGTGCACCGTGAGATAAAAATACTTTTGTGTTCAGCCGTTATTCTGAACAAAATCACTTAATTGCTACATCAAACAAGCTAATCATTAAGAGACTATAACTTTCACATTATCTTTAATGTAGCAACTACAAAACACTATATTTGGGGAAATCAAAACAACCCACTTACGACAACAAACACCACAGCCAAACACCTTTTTATCTCAACAAACAGCAGGTTCAGAGTAAGGCAAAAAAGTTCCACATAGAGTTTAAAACAACAATAAATTCCAACAATTTCAATCCAAAATCAAGACTTCATTACCTAACAATACAAAAAATGTATAAACATACCCAACTTATTCCAGAATAAACTTAACAACAACAATAATGAGATATTGAAAAGGTTAATTGAACAAAAACAACTTTAGC
The DNA here is from genome assembly GCA_026074375.1 of Tanacetum coccineum. NCBI lineage: Eukaryota > Viridiplantae > Streptophyta > Magnoliopsida > Asterales > Asteraceae > Tanacetum > Tanacetum coccineum. Next base: position 6,309 of record BQNB010094035.1, on the reverse strand, counting down.
AAAAGGTTAATCAAACTTAACAACAACATCAATTACCTAATTCGATTAGTCTGCTGGCTTGGTTGAGTGATGGATATGGTGTGCAATATTGGTTTACTGGTGGTGTTAAGTGGCAGAGAATCTTAGAGGGTTTGGGGCTGTGAAAATGAAGAGGGGGAAAAAGTATAGGGTTTGTCAAGCTAATGAAAATTGGGGAGGGAAATAACCCGCCCAAAACATAAGTTTTTTCATTTATTTTGAAAGAACCTCTTAGTTATCCTTTTACGTGACCATATGTACTGGATTTTGGCTACACTTAAATAACGTGTGACAAAACGTTTAGTGTGACCATATATGGCATGTGGTCACAATGTTCAACTATGTGACATATATTTGTACTATTTACATGTATATCGTGACTAATGATTCAACCTTACTTTTCATTTGTCACGCGTCCCAAATTCATGTGTGGCTAAATAATTAGCAAAAGATAGCAGTCACCCTTAAATAATATGTGACAAAACTTGACTGTATGGTCACATTGTTCAAGTGCGTAACATATATTTGTCACTATTTATATGTATATCGTGACTAATGCTTCAAGCTTACTTATATTTGTCACACGTTCCAAATTCATATGTGGCTAAATAATATTACCAGTTACCTTTAGCCATATAATGTTCGAATGTGTGGCACAATTCAGTTCTATTCGGTCACATAATAGTAAATTTTCATGTGTGGCTAATTAGTAAATGTTGTCTATTTTGGTACCTTTAGCCACATAAATATGTGAATGTGTGGCCGTTCCATTTTGCCCATGTGTAACCAAATCCACTTTTTGTACCAGTGTTTCTAGCAATCCAATTACTTGTTATTAAGGTACCATATTCATAAGTCTTAGAACAGGTATGCTCATCAATCAATTTATTTATTTGAAAAGACTTTTCATTTTGCATACAAGAAGCCCATAACCTGAATGGACATTTCCTATCCTTCTCATCTCTACAACATTCAGTCAGAAGTCTCCTTGGGTTATTTACTTCATAATATAGCTTGTATCCATTAGCCAAACCATAAAATACCAATGCTCTTTTAAGTTGTTCAGGATACTCATACTTTTCACCTAAAACATGTCTCATTAACTTCCTTTTAATAGTAGGATAATGGATTGGCCAGTGTTCACCTATGTTATCCTTATCAGTGACATTTGTGTTAGCAGACACATCTTTTTCAACAGACACATCTTTTTCAGCATACTCATCCCTAGGTAACCCATTGTATATCCTACTCAGAAAGTTAGCATCAAACATTTTTTTAGGTCCAGGGTCTGGTTTCCTAGTCTTAACATTATAAACTTCTTCTTCACCATCAAATAAATGATCAACACTCGCAGTGTCACTCTCTTCACTTTCACTATCATAAGCAAATATATCATCTAAATTACTATCACTATCAATGTTGGGATTAAAAGCTTCTTGATGTTGTTTAGAAGTTAAGACTGCTCAGGTGTGTGTTAGTACTGCTAAGCATAAATTAGTGCTGTTAGTAATCTTTATAAAAAATATGCTAAGTAGTTAGTACTGCTAATTACTACCGCTAGTGTAAATTACTACTGATAGTGTATATTAGTACTGCTAGTTACTACTGTTAGTAATGTTAGTACTGCTAGAGTAAAGTCAGTACTGCTAGAGTAAAGTCAGTACTGCTAGTGTAACTTAGTACTGCTGAAGAATAAAGAAAATATTCTAAGTAGTTAATGCTGCTTGTACTCAGTTAGTGCTGCTGGTACAAAGTTACAACTGCTTGTTCAGAGTTAGTATTGTTGGTATGAAAGTTACAACTGCTTAAAGATTACAACTGCTGGAAGAGTTTATGCTGACAGAGAAGAGATCAAAGACTTATAAGATAAAAGATAAAGATTGCTTATGTGATTAGTATGAGATATTTTTTGTAAAAGATATGTATAAGTTATTTGTTTAAAAGATTATGATAACTTAGGAAAATATTGTAAGCCGGTTAGGACTCCTTGGTGTATAAAAGGAGGTTCTAGGGCATAGAGTTAGATATCTAGAAATTGTTTGTCTTGATATCAATATAGCTTCAAGGTTTTGTAACCCTAACACTATTAAGAGTGTTCGTATTATATTGAGGTTGAAAGTTTGGTAAACTGTTTGTTATTGATCTTTATTCATTACTGTTTTACGTTTCATTTGAAATTCTTTCTTGTATCATTGATAGATTCCGCATTAGTCTATTTTGATATTCACAATCAAAGTTTCTATCATAGTTGTTTTGGATTTATTCAATACAACTTAGGCTTATATAAGGGATTAAAGATCTATTCTATTGGGATCAACAAGTGGTATTAGAGCTTGTGAGAAGCTTTGAATAAGAAGAAACTTTACTACACACAAGATCTACTTTTTCAAGAAGCAATGGGGATGGAGCAGTACCTATAGTGCATTGATTACACTCTATGGGATATCGTAGAAAATGGTAATGCACCCATCGTAACAAAAACTGTTGATGGTAAGGAGACTGTTATCCCTCCTACAATTGTTGAAGAGAAGGCACAAAGAAAGGCAGAGTTGAAGGCAATAAGCACTTTGTTGATGGCCTTACCTAATGAGCATCAATTAAAGTTCAACTCATACAAGGATGCTAAGACACTGATGCAAGCTATTAAGAACAGATTTGGAGGTAATACTGCTACAAAGAAAACTCAGAAAAATCTTCTAAAGCAGCAGTATGAAAACTTTGCTGCATCCAACACAGACATAATTGAGCAAACCTATGAAAGGATTCAAAAGCTAATTAGTTAACTGGAGATGCATGGTGAAGTCATCCCTCAAGAAGACATCAATCAGAAGTTCTTGAGAAGTTTGTCACAAGAATGGACTATGCATACTATTGTATGGAGGAATAAACCAGAGATTGAAACTTTAATTTTGGATGATCTCTTTTACAACCTGAAGGCTTATGAATCAGAGGTCAAGGGACATCTAACTCAACCATAAACTCACACAATGTAGCTTTTCTGTCCTCTATCAACACAAACAGTGCAACTAGAGCAGTTAATACTGCTCAGAGTGTTAATACTGCTAGCACTTAGGGTGCTCTGATAGCTTAACAACTGTTGAAAATTTAAGTGATGCTGTGATTTATTCCTTCTTTGCTAGCCAACCAAGTACTCTACAGCTAGATAATGAATATCTACAACAAATCAATCCTGATGATCTAGAAGAGATGGATTTGAGGTGGAACATTGCTATGCTGACAATAAGGGCAAGAAGATTCCTGAAGAATACTGGAAGGAAACTAGACATGGCCAGCAAAGAAATAATTAAGTTTGACAAGTCTAAGGTGGAGTGTTTCAACTGCCACAAGAGAGGACACTTTGCAAGGGAATGCAGGGCACCTACGAATCAAGACAGCAGGAATAATGAGCCTACAAGAAGGACTGTGCCAGTTGAAGAAACTACTTAAAATTCTTTAGTATCTCAGTGTGATGGCTTTGGCTATGATTGGAGTGACCAAGCAGAAGAAGGTCCAACCAATTTTGCTCTCATGGCTTATTCTTCAATAAGTTCAAGTTCTTCTACAAACTCTGAGGTACCTAGACTTAAGAACAGCTAGGATAAGTGTTGTCTCTTATAAAACTGGTTTAGAATCTGTAGAAGCTAGACTAGTAGTCTTTAAGAAAAATGAATCTGTGTATGAGGAAGATATAAAACTCTTAAAACGTGAAATCTAATTAAGAGATTTAGATATTATAGAGCTTAAAATGAAGTTAAAATTGGCTACAAAAGAAAAAGATGAGGTTCAACTTACAGTACAAAAATTTGAAAATTCATCAAAAAACCTAAGTAAACTTATAGACAGACAGATAATCGATAAGTGTAAAACAGGATTAGGGTATAATGTTGTCCCACCTCCTTATACTAGGAATTTTATGCCACCAAAATCTAATTTAGTTTATCTTAGTCTAGATGATTTTGTTGATGAGTCTGTTAGTGAGTCAATAGTTGAAAAGCCTACTGTTGAGACTAATGAACCTGAGACTACTAGAAAAGAAAATAGAGCCCCAATTATTAAGGATTGGGTACCTGATAGTGATGAAGAAAATGTGCCTAAGGTTAATACAGTTGAGATGTTTAATAAACCTAGTTTTGCTAAGATAAACTTTGTTAAGTCTACTAAGCAAGTAAAATCTTTTAGGAAAACATCAATTGATAAAAATAGGCAAAACACACCTATGACTAGAGGGAACAAGAGAAACTGGAACCAACAGATGTCTCAAAAATTAGGGAGTAGTTTTGAGATGTTCAACAAAGCTTGTCATGTGTGTGGTAGTTTTGATCATTTGAAGAATGATTGCAATAACTTGTATAATAATGGAAGATTTGCAAAACCAGTTTAGACCAATGTTCAAAGGGTGAACAAACATAATTTCTCTAAATTAATTCACCCCATTCCAAAAAGGAACATGTTTCCAAGAACAGTCTTAACTAGGTCTAGCCCAATTATACTTAATACTGCTAGACTAGTTAATAGTGTTTAACCATGAAAAATAGTGAATAATGTAGGACCCATAAAAAATATTATTAATAATGCATATTCAACTGCTAGAAGGCCTTTTAACAAAATAATAGCAGCTAATAACAGTAATTTCACTTAAAATGTTAATATTGTTAAGGGATCAATAGTTAATACTGCTAGGTCGAAAGCAATTATTAGTGTTGTTAAGGGAAATGATGTTAAGGCCTCAGCATGTTGGGTTTGGAGACCAAAGCACAAAGTTTTAGACCATGTCTCCAGAAACAATCGTGCATCAATGTCCTTTAAAAGATTTGACTATATTGATGCACAAGGCAGATCCAAGTCAGTAATGGCTTAGGTCCCCTGATATGTGAGAAATCACATATCCTTCTTATACTAGAAATGACCCTAAAATGATCAAATTGTGTAAATTATGCTTGTATATTGTTTGTTTTGTCATTTGTGATGTGTAGGTACGGATATTGTAAAAATCACAAGAAAACGGCCAAAACCGGGCAAAAACGAACACAAGAACGGATAGAGTACACAAGAGCCGGAAGTTTTCTAGCAAATGGTCCACTAAAGTCAACAATGGTCAAACCTTGGTCAACCACAGAAAGACAAAATCCTTAAAAATACCAAAAGAGCCCTTAATGTTAAATCATTTTGCACTAAAAGTCCAACAACAATAACACCGTTAGTCATTTAACACTTAAAGACTAACGGTCATTAACATCTTTAAATCTTTACCTTTTAACCATTTAACCGAGCCCAAAAGAGTTACCCTGGCCCAATATCCTTTTTATTAACTAAGCCCAGGTCAACCCCTTATTAAAACCGGGTCAAACGTTTAAATAAGAGAAAAAGGGCGCGAGAGGTGAATTACTATTCACCATCTCCCCCAACTTTACCCAGCTCAAGAATTACTCGATTAAAAGGGAAATTAACACCTTTTAGAGGCTCGTCCAACGTGGCTTTAAGATGCTTAGTTCCAAGCAATGACTCATCAGGCTTAGACGTCACCAAAGCTTTTGATTGGACAACTCTGACAAAAGAATGCCACGCGGGATTCAAACAAACACGCCAATGGAAGGAAAATTACACTAAAATCAGTGTAATAAAAGCACAAGAGCTCCAAAGATATGGGATTGCCAGCATGGCAATCCGTGTGCTCAAAATCGCATCCAAGGGCTAAGAATAAGCATCCAATGATTAGAAGAATTGATGGCCAAGATCAAAAGGAGCGTGTACAAGTCTAGATCCTTCTCTTTAGGGCTATAAATAGAGCTCACCCCCTCACTTATGATTATCTAGTTATTTTCAGTTTTAGTGTAGCTTATAGAATTAGCTTATGTAATTTTTCTTTCAAATTGTTTTTAGCTTATTGTTTTCACTTTATGTAACTTTCATTTAAGCTTGTAACCAGTTTCAAATTAGTAATAAAAGTTTGTTTTTCTTATTAATGAATTATTACTTTATGGTTTCCTTTAATTCAAAACTATTTGATTAAGCTGTCCTTTGTTAACATAAGCTCATTAAGCTCTTTAATCCAATCATAAGCTGGCTAATTACTCAACTAAGCTCTTAAAAGCCTAGTTGAGCTTATCTTATTCAAATCCACAATCAAAACTTACCATAGCTTTTATGGAAGGGAAGCCAATAAGGGATGGGCTTCCAGGACCACACCAGCTTATCCTTGGATAAGCTGGAGCTTATCCTTGGATAAGCTGGAGCTTGTTGAATAGCTCTTGGAGCATTTGTAAGCCTTGTTTAAGCAAAGGCTATTGTAAG
>BQNB010094034.1:0-26217 GCA_026074375.1 Tanacetum coccineum | reverse complement strand
TTGCCCTACTAAATATTTTTCCGATTTCATAGATCGATTCAAGTTTTAAAATACAATTTATTTTAAAAATCTTGTTTGACGTGGCTCTTGATATCAATTGTAAAAAACTAGAAGGGGGCTGAATAGTTTACCGCTTTTTAAATTAATGTTATGTTTGTTTATAATAACTTAGATTCGACTTTATGTGATCTCAATATGAACAATACAAGTAAGTAAATAAATGACAAGTAAATATGAAAGACAAGAGATACGGGTTAGAAAGATCAAACCACAACACAAGGATTTATAGTGGTTAGGTAACGAAGCACCTCTTCGCCCTACTCCACTTATCGAGCACCAAACTCGAGAGTTCTCTTCACTATGTCAACAAACTCCCTTTAGGCGGAGAAAACCATACACAACTTTGCTTACACTAATTTCCGAAATGAAAATTTACTACTAATTACTTGTTAACGAATAATTTTTCATTAATCGTTTTTACATTTTATGATTATCAAAACGTAAAGACGTCAAAAAATATTAATAACGTTTTTAGGCATTATTTCTATCAACAAACACGGTTACGAAACAACACAAATTTAGACAAGACGTCTGATTTATTAACTAACGGACAAACCCAAACATATTACGAATAATGATCCAAGAATAAAACATAGTATTTAAAACCAAAAAGACTCAAAATTGGGGAAGTCCACAAATCCTAGTGAACAATTTCAAAACAAGATTTAACCAAAGTACTAGAACTGAAAAATGAAAGCCTCACGTGTTTGCCAAGCTGACAACCATGACAAAGAACGAGAGGTTTCTCTTTATTACACGAGATTGAATTACTAGAAAGAAGACGACATAACACTTCACTTCCTGGATGTCCAAGGCGCTGCACGTATACTGACTGGTGAGAAAACCATGAGGAATAGTGGAAGGCTTCGTGACGGGGTAAAGATCTCTAGTGCTATCACAACAGAGAAGCACCCGACGGGTCACAAAATCCTTAACAGAAATACCAAAAGCGTCAAACTCAATTGTACAATGATTATCACGAAAAAGCTGACGGATTTAATTACAAGTTCTTGACAATATTAGGAGTAATAAGAACGTTATCTAAATGTAGGGGTTGATGTAGGGTAGACAAAATACTATGTCTAGAGTTAGTAACGGGTATGGAATAACCGTCACCAACCGAGTTAGTTGGATAAATGCAAAACATCACTAAGACTATAAATAAAATCATTAAGGTGAGGGCTCACACTTGTATCCATATTCCTATTACCTGTAGCAGGATCCTAAAGTGTCATCGCATTAAAAGCATCTGGTAAGATAGTCTCATGCCCCGAAAGTTGGCCCGAGTGTCCCAAGTTAGTGGGCTGACCCGGCTGCCCCAAAGATACATGCTGACCCTTTTGACATGGCTGGCCCGACTGACCCGATTGACCCGTCTGACTTGGCTGTGAAATAAACTGGACTGGATTAATCAGTTGGGCCAACTGGGCCGATTGATAAGAAACCTGATGCAGAAGGTCGAAACCTAGTAGACTATTAAACATAGCAAATGACTGGGCCAATTAGGCATGCTGATGAAGGAACTGAGGCGGGCCAAATTGTTGTGACGGAAATCCTTGTGGTGGGCTAAACTGAGCCGGTCTAATATTAGTGGCATGAAGGGCCACAGGTTGTAGATTTGGTGTATGCCCACCTTGTAAATTCGACCGTCCTATAGTAACATTCCCAATACATCTAAATTTAGCTAAAAGGGCTTGTTGGCTTTGTATCAAATCTATCATTTGTTGTGGTGTCATATTAGGAGTGGTCAATGAGGTAGTAGAGCGAGTATTACTAATTGACCAAAGTGAAGGATTACCATGTACCCCATTATGTAGCAACTTACAATGCTCACAAAAATGACAAAAACCTTTATTAAAATTGAAACAAGGCTTATTTACCTTTTCCAGAGCAATATTAGAACACCGAGTACTATTATCGGAATTAGTCAACAAAACCATAGGGGAAGAGGAAGAAGAATCAATAGATGTAGCTTGAGCCCTCGACTTCAACTTCATCTCCTCGATAGTAAGCATAGAATGAACCGTCTTGAGATCCGAAAAGGGTTCCCGATGAGCAATAATACCGGAGACGTTGTCATACTTATCAGGTAACCCTTTAAGAGCAATAGTAACCATATCATCATTGCTACTATACGACCTGAGACTAGTCAAAATAGTAGCAATGAATTCGATCTTACGAAAGTAAGCATCAATGCTCAAATCACAAAGCTTCAAAGAACGTAATTTCGCTTTCAATGCAATAGAGCGAGTGCGCTTATTGTCATTGAAAATCTTGGCAATAAGGTCCCAAGCTTCCTTAGCCATTTGAGGGTCTTTAACAACAAGTTGTTGTTAAAGGGTTTTGGACAAAGGCATGAATATCCATGAAAGAACTATTGAGTCAATCTTCAACCATTTCGGAGTAGGATGCGACGAGTTACTCGAGGTTGCTTCATCAGTTGGCTCACCCATAATATGTTTCAAAATTTCATGACCTTTACAAAGATTTTTGAAGAAGTAAATCCAAGACGAACAGTTCATCTCATCAATGTCCAACTTACCGGGGACAAGGGTTGTGAGGTTGGTATGGTCATAAGCTTGTCCAAAAGCAAAACTACGGGTGGAGGGATAGCACCAGTCATGATGATTGATTAGGGTTCGGTAAACAATGGTATTGTAAGGAAGTAAGGGTTTTAGGATTATCTTATGTTTACTGATAACACAATAATGCTAACTAATAACACAAGTAGGGACGAAACACTTGGCTATTAACAAATCTAATATGAACATAGAGCAAACTTTAATATCAAACGCAAAGAGCAAATAACAAACCACGAAGAAAACTTGAACACAGTTGACTGATAACATAACACGTACCAACGATCAACCAAAAACTCTTAAATAAAACGACTAGTTATTAAATCCAAAACCAACGATCGTTGTAAACCTATAAAACTTGTCAAATGGTTATCAAGTACAAAACCAACGATCAGCTGGTTAATGGAAAAATAAAACTTAGGGTTTATGGATCGGTTTTGACTGATACCATGTAAGTAGAGAAATCTGTATATTCATTAATAATGAGAATTGGTACATATATAGTAGACAAACCTTAATTAATATAAACTCGGGCTTGAGCCAATTACAAAATAACGACTAAGGCTGCATTGTATGGTGGTGAGTTTTGGCAAACTCACCTAGGTGAGTTTGGAACTCACGCGCGAGTTCCATCCCACCCAGGTAAGTCACCACACAAACACCCAATATCATGGTGACTTTCGGCTGATTATTTCGACCTTGTGGTGAGAAACTCACATATGTGAGTTTTCAATTTTGTGGGCCCCCTCCATGCTTGTTACCGTTTATATTATAATTTTTTTTAAAACCTCAATTTTTACCTATAAATACCCACTAATTCATTCATTTTTATACACAACTCTCTCATTTTATATACACTACTCACATTCCTTATTTACACAAAATGAATTCGTATCAGTTTATGGGCATAGATTTTGAAGAAGGAGAAGAAGAAGTTACTAGCCGTAAGAAAAGTTTTGTTAAACGAGCGATTGCGTTTATTAAGCGTAGACGAGGAGCAAACCGACTGTCAAGAAACAGCATAACTCGAGATCGTTCTGGTGCTCATGAGCGTTTAGTCGCGCGTTTTTAGCGAGGGAGCCGATGTATTGGTGAAGTAAAGATTTCGAGAGGACGTTCGAATGGCTCGCCCTCTTTATCACGAGATAAATTGGATTGTACGGATAAGTAGGCATATCGGGTAATGCTGTAATTGATCACTTCCATTCTTTTGTATTAATAATGATTGTACCGGAAAATTATGCATTTCGGTTGCTAAGTGCACAATCTTCAATTCGTCAATTGGCATACGGCGTTCATGCTGAGTTTCTAGATGAATATATGCAAATCAGCGGAGAAGAACTTCACGTTCGTCTTCATTGCACTCATTTTTAGTAAGACATGTTTTATGCAAATTTTGGGCATTTGAGTATTTGAGGAAACCTACGGTGATGATGTCGAAAACTCTATCTGCATCACGAAGAAAAGCACGGGTTTCCGGGGATGTTAGAATGCATTGATTGTACGGATTGGGAGTAGTTCGGTTGTCCGTACGCATTTAAAGCGCAATATGTTAGATGTGATCATGGTCCGAATCCGTTCATTTTGCTTAAAGCTGTTGCGTCGTAAGACTTGTGGATATGGCATGCTTTCTTCGGTGTTGCTGGGTCGAACAACGACATCAACGTTTTATATCAATCACCTTTATTTAACGATCTCAAAACCGGACGAGCACCAGAGATTCCTTTTGTGGCTAACGGCGTAACTTATCGAAGTGGATACTATCTTGTTGACGGGATATACCCGGAATTGGCGCCACTCGTTAAGACGATTGCAGAACCAGCTGATGATGACCACAGAGAATTTGTATAAGCAAAAGCAAATCAACAAGGAAAGATGTCGAAACTGAGCGTTTGGTGTTCTGAAAAAAAATGGGGGCCATTAACTAGCCAATCCTACACGAGCGCTTGAAAAAGAAAGATTATTAATATGATGTACTCATGCATATATTCTATTTGATTCGAAAATCAAAAAAATTATGCGATATTCTCCCCTCATGGGTCCCGGTGGAAGCCATCAACCGGACGACACGTTTCGAAAAAACGAGGAACTAGTGAAAAGCTGTTTGCGTTTGGAAAGATCATCACAAAGAACATCATAACTTCGACACGGATTTTGATCAGAAACCTGTCTCGTATGGATTAGTATACGTTTATTTGTAATGTCTTTTTATTTCGAAGTGCTATGCTAATGTTTTAATGTATGATAAAATTTTTTTAATTTAGTTTACGTTTTTATTAATTTCGTACGTTTACGTTTACATAAATATTTATTTTTTTAGTTTATGAATAAAAGTATTTAAATAAAAAAAAGTGAGTAATGTGAGTTTTACTTGTAAGATGAGTTCTTATTATGGTTGAAAGGTGAGTTATAAGGTGAGTTTTATTTGAAGAGAGAAAGCTGGTGTGACGCTGATGTGTCAAGTGGGTTTTTTGTTGCCATACCATCCAGCCAAACACCCCATGGCACAAGCTAGAATTTTTTTTAATAAATTAATCAAGTTCAGTTAGCACAAAATGAACATTATTTCGTTAATCCAAATAAACTAATATCCTCTATATTTAATCCCATAAAGTACAAACTATAAATAAACCCTATGTCTCTAGAAAGCAGAAGCTACATTAAATAATCTATATTCCCAATGTCTTGTTGCCTTAAACCATCTTGACTTTACCTTTCTTCAATGCTTTCCATCTCTTCAAACAAACTCACACTCTTTCACACACACAAAAACATCTCTCTCACTCCAACTTTGCTAAACAACACTTCTTGTTGCTGTTTTACTCGCAGGTAACATCTTGAAATGTTTTTACATGTTTATTTCATTTCAGTTATCTTGATATTATGCAACTCACATTTTATAGTCCATGTAAGTGGCTTAAATGATGAAGGGTATACACTTCTGAGTTTTAAGCAGTCTATTACACAAGACCCTTTAGGGACTTTAAGCAACTGGAACTATTCAGATGAAACTCCTTGTTCATGGAATGGTATTGCATGTACACAACAAAAAGTTATCTCAGTTAGTATACCTAAGAAAAAGTTACTAGGGTTTATCTCACCTGTTCTTGGATCTTTGTCTGAGTTAAGGCATCTTAATTTAAGGAATAATATGTTTATGGGTGAGTTACCTTCTGAGTTATTTAGAGCTGACAAGTTGCAAAGTTTGGTGCTTTATGGTAATTCTTTATCTGGGTCAGTGCCAAATGAGCTTAATAGGCTTAGCTACCTTCAAACATTAGATTTATCTAGTAATTTCTTTAATGGGTCACTACCCATGTCTTTGATTCAGTTAAAAAGGTTAAGGAGTCTTGATTTGAGTCAAAATAATTTTAGTGGTGTGATACCAGATGGTTTTGGGTCTAGTTTGGGGTATCTTGAAAAGCTTGACCTTTCGTTTAATAGGTTTTCGGGTGAGATTCCTAAAGATTTAGGTAACTTGTCTAATTTGCAAGGGACTGTTGATTTGAGTCATAATATGTTTAATGGGTCGATTCCGCCTAGTCTTGGGAATTTGCCTGAGAAGGTGTATATTGATCTTACTTATAATAACTTAACTGGCCCGATTCCACAAAATGGTGCTTTGGTTAACCGTGGGCCGACTGCTTTTATTGGAAATGCTGGTTTATGTGGCCCGCCGTTGAAGAACCTTTGTTCTCCAAATGATGCTAGTTCACCCTCCTCGTATCCTTATCTACCTAATAATAATCCGTCTGACACTAGTGAAAAGGGTAGAAAGGGGTTGAGTAAAAGTGGCGTCATTGCGATTATTGTTAGTGATGTGATTGGGATTTGCTTAATTGGTTTGATTTTATCGTATTGTTATTCAAGAATATGTCTTTGTGGTAAAAAGACTAATGGGTATGAGAAAGGAGGTAATAAGGGAAAAAACCAGTGTTTATGTTTTAGGAAAGATGAATCGGAAACGTTATCTGAGCATGTGGAACAATATGATCTTGTGGCTTTAGATACACAATTGGGGTTTGATTTAGATGAGTTGTTAAAAGCGTCGGCTTTTGTTTTGGGGAAGAGTGGGATTGGGATTGTTTATAAGGTTGTGCTTGAAGATGGAGTAACTTTGGCTGTGAGAAGATTAGGTGAAGGTGGTTCTCAAAGGTTTAAGGAGTTTCAAACTGAGGTTGAAGCGATTGGGAAGCTTAAGCATCAGAATATCGTGACCCTAAGGGCTTATTATTGGTCGGTTGATGAGAAGTTGCTTATCTATGATTACATTCCGAATGGCAATCTTGGTACTGCGATTCACGGTAATTTTCTTGCTTAAATTTTGTTTTACTGCATTTGTTTGTTCTAATGTAACATGAAACTGTGATATAAAGCTTGTTATGTTCGACAAAGTAGCATGTGGGGTGTTCAGATGTGCATTTGGAAAGTGATTGCATAATATTGAATAGTGAAAATCTTATAGTGCGGTGTACAAAAGTATCTGTAAAACATTGTGTTTAGATGTGTCTTTTAAAGTGTTAATGAGATAGATTTCTTATTATTATTTAGGACGTATAGAACGACTGAAAGGTTTCATTTCTGTATAACAAAAGTAAGTGTTGTGAAATGAAAGTAAAATTTTATTTGGATTAAAACATGGTAAATAGTGCGACATTGGAAGTGAAGTTTTATCTGAACATTTATATAGTGCGACATTGGAAGTAAAATTTTGTTAAAGTATTATACAACATTTATATAGTGCGACATTGGAAGTGAAGTTTTATCTGAACACTGGAAACTAATTGTTTGGCACTTTAGGTAGCATTAATCTGTGTATCAGGTAACCAGTTTTAAAACGCGAGTCCAAGCATCCCATAAAAACATTGGACATGAAAGTGTATACAAAATATGGTACTGTCTCACAAAATTGTGAACTATTATGACCATATTGTTCATTTCAGGTAAGCCAGGTGTGCCATCTTCTGTGCCACTTTCTTGGTCCGTACGCTTAAAGATAATGAGAGGAGTTGCCAAAGGTCTAGTCTATCTACACGAATTTAGCCCCAAAAAATACGTTCATGGAGACTTAAAACCATCAAACATCTTGCTTGGTCCAAACATGGAGGCCCAAATCTCTGACTTCGGCCTCAGTCGCCTCGCCAACATAGCTGGTGGCGGCACACCCATCCTTCAATCTGCCCGAGTGGTCTCAGAAGTTGCAACTACTACCACAACCGCAACTTCAGCTTCAAATATTACATCTTATTATCAAGCGCCTGAAGCTTTCAAAGTGGTGAAACCTTCACAAAAATGGGACGTTTACTCTTTTGGTGTCGTGTTACTAGAAATGATCACTGGTAAAACGCCCGTTGTGCAAGTAGGCCCAGAGGAAGTAGACCTAGTTCACTGGATCCAAATGTGCATTGACGATAAGAAACCACTTGCAGATGTTTTGGACCCGAGTTTAGCTCAAGATGTGGATAAAGAAGAGGAGATCATCGCAGTATTAAAGATCGCGATGGGGTGTACTCAAAGTAACCCGGAGCGACGTCCTTCAATGAGACATGTTGCTGATGTTTTGGACAGATTGAGTCAAGACTGAATGGTATTAGGAAAGAAAAGGATTGAAAATATTGGCTTGGTTTTGCATATTTTGAAAGTGGAAGGGTGTGTGATGTAAATCTTATGAGGGATGGGAGAAAGTATTATTTTTATTTAACTTTTTGATTTTTTGTTGTTTTTTTTTCTTTTCATGGTCAGCTGGATATTTAATTGTTATATTTTAATGTATATTTTGGAATGGATATGTGGTGTCATTGGTCTTAATGATCCTTTTGACTTGTGGTTTTCTGTTTGTCTTGATTTGTCAAATTTTACACACATGTTGAAATATAAGTAAATATTTACGATGATAATGATCATTTTTCTATGATCTCTTTAAGTTTGTATTTCTCATTGTGACATCTATTTTGCTAAAACACACTTTTGGGAAAGATTAAGTCAACACACAAAAAAGTTACACAGGTTAAGGTTTCCTTGTCTATTTAAAACTTTTCAAGATGTTCATCAATCAAGTAATTATATGTAAAGCGCGATCTCCAAAGCATACCACGAAAATACCTTTGCTTTGGGTACGGTAGAGTTAAAAAATGAAAACGTTGTTAACACTACGGGAGAAGACCATTTTTAGATTATCGACAACATATAATACCTACATATTATTATTTTTTTGCCCACAAAAGTATGTGTTTGTTTTCGACTATGTTAAGATTTGTTTAATTGCGATCGCTTTCGCATTTATTCGTTATGAACTTTTGAATGAAATTTCTTTTCTAAAGTTCAAAAGAAACGTCACTGTTGAATGGCAATCAAGTGGTTGATTGGAAGAAGTTTCTTACCACAATTAGCCCGTCATTCATGCCTTAACAACCATTCTATTGGCTTTTGCCATATTTTGCATACTATTTATTAATTTTTATTTTCTAGAAGAAAAAAATCTCGAAAATGCATTCGAGGCCAAATAGATTTTGTCGTTTGCTTACGCTAGGCACTAAGATGAGATCGACCGACTCGATCGACCATGGTCCCGGTCGGTCGCCTCTATAGTGGTAGGAGCGGTCGAGCATGGGTCTTGGTCTTTATAAGTCGGGCTATCATTTGACAACGGTTTAATTCACATTTAATTAAAAAAAAAAACTTTTTAAACTTCAAAAATTTTAACACTTTAAACACTATAAATACCCAACTCATTACACCATTTTATACACAATTTTTATATACACTTTCATCAACTTTTTTAAATGGCTTGTTCGGTTCTACATACCATCGACGAAATCCAAGCTTTGGCTTACAAACTAATTGACGAAGATAAAGCTCGTCAGAAAGCGATTATGGAGTTAGTTGTGCAATTTGACAATGCATGCAAAGCTAAAGACGATATGAGAAAAGCATACAAGAAATGCAATGATATTCCACAAAAGAGCCGTGCTTTGATCGACACTTTTTTAAAAGAAGAATCTGATAAAGATTACGAGATGAATCTTTCGATGTATGAAAAAGCGGCAAAAATAGGAAAACAAATTGAGACTAAATATGTTTGGTTATGGGAAAATACAATTAGGACGATTGTGTTTTAAATTTCGTATTGTATTTTTAAATTCCGTATTGTAATTTAAAATTCAGTATTTGAATTTTAAATTCCGTATTCAAATTTTAAGTTCCAACAACTACTTTTCTCTTGTAAATACCCCTTTCTCATCATTCATTTTCTCACACAACTTCTCTCAAATAACTTTCATTTTCACACACACACGCACACACTATGGCTAACGAACCAAATGAGGTGCGAGATGCTATCATTAGGCGACTACGAACCGAACAAGTTGGTTAATAATTTGTTGGGTGAGATAACTTGTTATATGGTCCAGAAGCTAGACCGTGCAGAGGAGGAAACGAGGGTGCGTTCGCTACCTCTCGACGAGCCACTAAAAACCTTCAGTGTGCAAACTCTGCGTTTGAGCTCGGAATCGGATACGCGTATCTCAAACATCTTGGAGGCCGCTAGAGAAAAAGTGATTGCCAGCATAAATAAGAGAGAAGAACTCATCAAGAATTACCGAGCAATCTAAGCTTGTGTTCTCGTATCGTTTCATGTGTTTACATTTTTATCTATGTATTGTTTTTAATTATGATTTTAATTTTGTTGTTATGTAATATTTTATATTATAATTATGTAATGTTTTTATTTTTAATGAAATTTAATTTTGTTGTTAAAAAAAATTGAAAAAAAATGAAGGTCGCCTTATAGTGGTAAAAAGTCGTCTGTAAGTCGTCAAAGAAAAAAAACTGATGTGACAGTCAAAAAATGTAAGTCGTTGATGGTCCTTATAATGTGTAGTCTTAGTAATGCATTGCACTTTTGTGAATCAATGTTTAACAATAATACAATATAACAACTTTTCAATTTGATATTCATAAACCGGACAAGTTGTTAGAAAGTACGGTACTACAGATATTAAACACGTAAAATATAAACAACATTTCTCTTAATTAATTTCAGCTCAAAATCAAGGTGCTAGTATACTAGTCAAGTAGTGATTAGAGTTACGACATAAGTCTAGAGGGTTTTTTTTTAATGGTAAAAGTAATTATATACTTCTTCTGTTTCATTTTTATTGTCATCATTTGACTTTTTGAAGTTAATCATTTTCAACTTTTTTTTAGAACAACTATTTTATTGATATCAAAAACTCTAGCAAGAAGCTAGCAATTACAAAGAAACAAGGTAAGGGTTTTTAAGCCACTCGTTCCAACTAAACGAAGCTTTACATCTATACCGACACCAATAAAAAGACCGAGAAACTACATCTTAAAAAATCATCGCCTTCGATGGAGATTTCGAATAAAAAATGTGCTTATTACGATAAGACCATAAGTGTAATCATTTTCAACTTTAATCTTTAATATTTTCGTTTGTGTTATATAATACTTTATGAAAATTATACCAATGAAAATATATTTAAAAACCAATTCATTCATATATTTTGCATTAACTATTATATAACACAAATAAAAATATTAAAGATTAAAGTTGTAAAAGAAAGACTTCAAAAAGTCAAATGAGGACAATAAAAGTGGAACGGAGGGAGTAAATAAAAAACTACTAGCAAGGCGCTAGAAGCTAGGAGAGTATAAATACAATACCAAAAATAAGCAAAAAACCTAGACTAGCATCTTCCTGAGGCTTTAACTACGAGGGCTACAAAAAAGATGAAAAAACTCTAGCCTGTACAGGACAAGAGAAAAATCCCCGCACACGGAGGCCGAGCCACCGGTTTTCACTCTGGAGCGTTTTTGAAGCAACCCCAAACAAGCATCGGGGAACACGAGAGGATATAAAAACAAACGTCATCCTAAACTATTACTCGAGAGAAGCATAGGGGATTTAAGCGAGTCAATCCTATTGCAGATCATGTGACCCCTATGATGAAGCCAAGAATATGAGGAAAGACGAATGTTGTCGAAAATGTCACTTTTTCTCATCGGGTGTGAACGAAAAGTAACACTGTTGCGATACCTTTAAAGCCACCAAAGAGAAGAAGAAAAAATAACTGATAAGCGCCGAGACTTCTCTTTAACCACCTGCCAAGGAAGAAAACCAACCTTTCCAATGCTTATATGAAGTAAAAGGAGGGGAAAAAAATATCACACCATTTACGAACAAGCATCAAAATGTCCTTGGCAATATTACACTCAAAGAAAATATGATTTGAAGATTCCACGTTACCATTGCAAGAGGGATAAGAGATCACCTGAATATCAATACTGCGGGAAGAAAGATTCAACTTATGAGGCAAGCGATCCAATATCAATTTCCAGGTAAAAATGTTGACCTTTCGAGGATTGTTTTTGTCCTAAACTGTCGATGGAGCCAAAGAAGGGAGAATTTTCGAATCAATAATGCATCGAGCGTCCTTTACAGAAAAAGTTCCATCAGTGCCCAACGACCACACACAAGTATCCCCAACTTCATTAATTTATGCAAAACTGATTTCAAAAAGCATGTTGAGTAAGTCAGCAAAATTTCGAGCTCCAAGGATAGGCCTCGTCTAATTACAACGCCATTGGCCATGATCAATGCGATCAATAATAAGACAATATTTCTCACACTCAAATCGGCTTGAAAACGAAAGGAACTATTAGGAATAATATTATACGAGTGTAGAAAATTAGATGAACCAACTAGTCTAGCCCACGTACCGTTTTAGCTACAACTAGAGGTGGCAAAATAGGTGAGTTGGGTTGGGTTGGGTCATGAGTCTAGATGGATTTGGGTCTAGATGAGTCTTCTAGAAACATGAGTCTAGATAGGTTGGGTGCAGGTCTAGATGGGTTTTGATAACATTAAAAAAAAGTTTTTTTAAAGCCAACGATGCTCAATGTTGTAACCAAAGTGATTCACTGTCCATTTTTATATGTTCTTGTACGTTTTCTACGTTTTTGTTTGTTTTCGTGCGTTTTCGTGCGTTTTGACCTATTTCGACTGATTTCGGTCGTTTTCTTATGATTTCGACCGATTTGACTGTTTTCGAGCGTTTTTGAACGTTTTCGACCGATTTCGACAGTTTTCAAACCTTTTAGTTCGTTTTCGACCGTTTTTGACCGCTTTCGATCGTTTTTTTTCGTTTTTGCACGTTTTCAAGCTTTTTTGAACGGTTTGGAACGTCTTCGTCCATTTTTAAACGTTATTATACGTTTTTGTCCGTTTTCGTTCATTTTGTACGATTTTGTTCGTTTACATACGTACTTCTCCGTTTTTCTTCGATTTCCTACGTTTCATTCGTTTACGTACGTTTTGTACGTTTTTATACGTCTTCATACGCTTTTATACATTTTTATAAAAAGTACTAAAACATATAAAAACGGTTAAAACTTTTGAAAACATTCAAAAACGTATTTAAGTGTACAAAAGAGTAGAAAAACATACAAAACGAACGAAAACGGATGAAAACTTAGAAAAACGTACAAAAAGGTAAGAAAACAGACGAAAATGTAAGAAAATAGACAAAAATGGTCGAAAACGTACGAAAACGAGAGAAAAGGTAAGAAAATGTAATAAAACAGACAACAACGTATAATAACGTTTAAAAGCGGACAGAAAAGGTTAAAATCATTAAAAAACGTTCAAAAACGGACGAAAACGAATGAAATCGGTCAAAAAAGGTCGAAATCGGTCGAAAACAATCGAAATCGGTCGAAATATGTCGAAAACGGTCGCAAATGGTCGAAATCGGTCGAAAAGGGTCGAAATCGGGCGGAAACGGACGAAACCGTACAAAAATGCTAAAAAACTGATGAAAACGTAAAAAAAGTATAAAAACGTATAAGGGTTATTATACAAAGAAGTTACTAAAGTTTACACGAAAGTTCGTCTAAGTTACTGTAGTTTCATTTTGTTTACTTAGGTTACTATAAAACATGACTTTTGAGGTTACTGAACCTATAAAAATATACGTACACATCACTTAACTTGTAAAAACGCGATATTTATATTACTTATCATATCAAAAAATATGTGTTTAGGTTACTCGAATTAACACTGAAATTATAGTGGGGTATGCTTCTTAAAAGTTTAGTAACATAAGTGAACAAAATGAAACTATAGTAACTTAGGCGAACTTTCACGTAAACTTTAGTAACATTTTTGTATGATAACCCAAACATATAAAAATGGATAAAAACGAATGAAAAACGTATAAAAAACCTTTTTTGATCTGCTAGACTTGTCTAATCCCTTTAGGAGACCCATCTATAAAATTAAAGGAGACCCATCTAAACTCGTTGAGAGACCCAACTAGACCTATCTATAAATATTAAGAGAGACCCAACTAGACACATCTATAATATTAAGGGAGAAATGCTAGGCCCAACTAGACCCATCTATAAATATTAAGGGAGACCCAACTAGACCCATCCCTTAAAAATATTTACCCAACTAGACCCAAATTTAACCAATGGGTCTAAAATTGCCACATCTAGCTACAACCATTGTTATCAAAGCCACCTTCATGTCCGTATAAAGCTTTAATAACTTTAACCCAGAGCGTGTTCTTGTGCGATTACAACCTCCAACGCCACTTTTGGAGAAAGGAGAGCTTAAAAGCTTTAAGACTACCAATGTTTAAACCGCCGTTATCATAAGAAGAGAGGACATTTTTCCATTTAATCTAAGCTAGTTTTCTAGCTTCGTGAGAACCTTCAAAAAAAACATTGCTCAGGATCTTTCCAAGGAATTTAGAACTGATTCAGGGACCTTGAAGATCGAGAAGTAATATATATCGAGGCTACCAAGAACAGCTTTTATTAAGGTGTGACGCCCCCTATAGAAAGGAGATTAACCTTCCACAAAAATAACTTCGATTGAAACCTGTCCAATAAAACATGCCAACTCGATTTCAAACTCATATTAGAACCAATGGGTAACCCAAGATAAGTAAAAATAAAGGATCATGAAGTGCATCCAGAATTACTGGCCTTGGAAGAGACATCAACATCCGAAACCCCAATGCCATAAACATTAGATTTCTGAATGTTAATTTTTAAACCTGAAGCTAAGTAGAAGACCTATAAAACACGAATGATATTGTCTAAATCATTAGCATTCCATTCGGTAGTGATAATCACGTCGTCGACATAAAATAGATGAGATATAGTTAACTAAGGAAGTTCGTAATGTATTGGAAAATCAGGTATGCTAGTGGACTAGTATCATTGTTAGCATAGTTGATACTGGGCCAAGCCCCTTGATTATTAGCATTATATATATTGTATTTGTCACACCCCCAAACGGGGACAGGACGGAATACATGTCCGGAGGCGTGATGTCATTGCATACATCGCACAAGATCAAGTAAACGACCACTATATGGACGTTTGATCAAACATAACTCGTTGCTTTGATTAAAACGAAGTAAGTCTTACAATATTCTCGACATAAATAAAATAGTTTTAGCGGAAGCTTAAGAAAAATGCAGCGGATTCATAACATGTTTTTAAGAAAACGAGTATTTAAGTTTAAAGATAAACATTCTTTAAAGATACCCAACAATGCATGCAACATCAAATAGCACTTCAAGAACAATCTAGCTAAGCACCTGAGAAATATCACATGAAAAGTATTTACGTTGCGCTAAGCTCATGACACCGATGCTAAATTAGGAGATACATATAATATGCAAAGTGATGATAATGCCCTACAGATGTCTGACCAAGACACCACAAAGAATTCTCGACATGAAATATATCCATTTGTTCATTGACACAGAAACAAGTAAGTGCTTGCTTACCCGGATAGGGATAATTAGTCCCAAATAGATCTATTTATAACATTCACGCTTACTTAACCAATCCCATTGGTCATAGGTAATTAAAAGTTCATGATGGTTCGGGCATGATAGTGGTCTAATCGCTACTTAGGCAACACGTAAATAGGAAATGATAAATGAAAACACTTGTGTCCAAAGTGTAAAACAAGCAATGTTTCTCACCCCAAAGTTGTAAAACATTTATTCAAAATGAGTAAAAAGTGGGGCTAGGAACTCACCTTAGAGCGATGAGCGAATGATAATCACGTAAGAGAAAGATGATACACAATCCTAGCCGTCACCTAAAGGAATGACGCGTCTTAGGACTAAGGTATGATATACGAAACCAAAAGCGAAACGCTTATCAACAAGAAGGCAACCATATGTGTTTGTGTCTTAGTTAGAAAAATGGTGTCGTTATGATGACAAAATATTCATGATTAAAATACGCCACGGTTTACTAAAAGTTAATATTTTATGAAGCTTTCTATTTTAGGAAAGTTCTAAGTTTCAAGACGTTAATACCGTCCCATATATTTTGTTAAATCAATATTTCCAAAAATGCTTTATCAACACCTAAACGCCTAACCTTTACCTCCGTCTTGACGACTTATCTCAAAAGTTACTATTTTTAGAAGTCTTACGCTTTTATAACATTCGGCATTCCATAATTTCCTTTATGACGTTTCTAGTGTTTCCAATCAATACGTTAATGTTTCTATATTTTTCGCCAATGTTTTAAAACCACAAAAGTGTCCGAAAACCTAATTTACTATTCACATCAGCAACCTCATTTATTATTTTTTCGAAAAGTGTTCCAAAATTCATTTCGCTATAACTTGGCCGTTTTAAATCCGCTTTTAGTGTTCGATATATGAAAATCTATCTATACGAAATAAGATCACTAAAAACTACTTTCTTGACTAATGAAAACATTTTTAAGTCGCCAAAAACCTTAAAACAAAATCGGATCAACAACCATATTTTTCGTAAATGCTCCCAAAATTTATTCAAACTTTATAATAGTGCCTATTCTAACTTAGTCCCGTTCGCTACTAAACCAACTAATGTTTTGCCCACAAAACCACATTCATAACTAACCTAATCCTATAATTTATATTGTTGCAACACTCATGATCACTCATACTCACAACCAAACCTTTTGTAAATCAAAGAATCATAAAACAATACTAAAACAATACTAGTTTATGTTTTAACTTGTTTATTTTCAAAAACCACAAACACATAAGCCTTAACCTTGCATAAGAACCATAAAGAAATCACAAGAGATAGAATAGAACACTTACAAGAATAAGATGAGTAAAAAAACACAAAAGATCTAATCCAAAATCCTTAGATCATTCCTGTAGTTTGTAGTTTGTGGCACTAATAATCCCTGAGTGGTGAAACGTTTGGCAAAAATCATCCCTTTAGGGATGATTTTTGCAAAACATTTTGCTAAACTTTTTGCAAAAATCATCCCCAATAAGGATGATTTTTGCTAGACATTTGCTACTCAGGGATGATTAGTGCCAATCGTATCGGATAGGGATGATTAGTGTTACAAACTACAAACCACAAGGATGATTTTTGTAGTTTACTCAACCCCAAATGATCTTGTAAAAACCATCTTGAGATATCAAAACACTAACTCTTGAAATCTTTAGAAAACCTTGAAAACAATGATCAAACCCTTGGAACACCCTTAGATATGATTAGAAATGATCTTGGAATGAATGAATCTTGATATAAATCAAAACTATGAAAAGTGTATATGTGTGTGTGTTTTTCGTGGCCAAGAGAGGATAGAAAAGAGAGATGAGAGCTTTTGGTGGCTTGTAAGAAATGAATGAAACCCTAGGTTGGAAATATGCAAGGTATATATAGGACAAGGGGTATGGTTAAGGGCTTAGCTAGATTAACAAAAGTGTGAACCAAGGACACGATGGTCCTTGTGGTTCGTCCGTTTCATGAGCCAGGAGGGAGACCAAGCTTGAACACTAGTTGGTAATTAATTCAAGATTCTATTTTTTTTGAAACATAGTGGAGTTGTGGTCCTCACCATGCAAGGTGAAAAAGGATGCATGAGGACAAAGGGACATATTACACACCAAGCATGCATAATACTTCCAAGAATTTCAAATTAAAGTAATGAGATTCCACTTGATTTAATTTTGAGGCTTGTTGTTGTTTTGGTTATGGTTTGGCCATTCGAACAAGCGAGAGAGGGGGGGGGGGAGTCATAGAAATTTTGACTTTCAAACTCGACATGTACGATAACTAGAGTTTACACGAAAATATTACGGGTTTTCGGGGTTCCGTTTGATCAAAAACGCGAAAAACGTAAATAATACGCTAAACCGTAAAATTAAATATCGGGAGTGAACGTAAACTACAAAACACTTAGAAAACATAAAATAATGCATATAATATCTAGACTAATCAATATCCGGAGCCGGAACGCGTCCGATGACGTTTTTCAAATTTACGCGGGATAACCTCTCGGTTTTAGGTTAAATTCAAACGTAACAGATAAAATTCAAAACAATGATCGGATTAGTTTAAAATATTGACTTGAAATTTACGGGGTGTGACAGTATTGACACTCATTATTCATCAACTTGGTGTTGAGTGTCGACTATGATGAGACATTCAGCCCGGTTGTTAAACCAGCTTTTATTCACACTATCCTGAGTCGGATGCTTCTCGGCATTGGCTTGTTCATTAGCTTGATATAAGGAATGCTTTTCTCATGGTACACTCTCTTAGACAATTTATATGCATCAACCTCTTAGTTTTCAGGATCCTCAGCGTCCCGATCACGCTTGTCTTCTACAACGATCATTATATGGCCTAAACAGGAACCTCGTGTCTGGTTCAATGTTTTACGAGTTATGCTACTTGTGTCGGTTTTTCTTACAACAGATGTGATTCATCCTTGTTCATTTATAAACAGGGACCTGATGTTGCTTACTTGTTATTTTATGTAGATGATATTTTGTTGACAACTTATTCTATAGCAATTTTACAGAGGATTATAACCTCTTACATAAGGAGTTTTCCATGACTGATCTAGGTCCGCTAAACTATTTTCTAGGCATCTCTGTCACTCGCAACACCAAAGGGATGTTTCTTTTCCAGAAAACATATGCATCGGAGGTTCTTGAGCGCGTTGGTATGCGCAATTGTCATTCATGCATGACTCCTATTGATACGGAGTCCAATTTGAGAGATAATGGCACTCTAGTTTCTGATCCGACCTTTTACAGGAGCCTTGATGGAGCTTTGAAGTATCTCACCTTCACTAGACCTGATTTATCTTATGTGGTTCAACAGGTTTGTCTCTATATGCATGATCCTAGGGAGCCTCATTTTGCTGCTCTTAAGAGGATTTTACGTTATGTTTGCGACACTTTAGCTTATGGTCTTCAGCTGTCTTCCTCAGCATCTTCCTGGTTGCCTATTCAGATGCTGATTGGGCGGGTTGCGCAACTACTCGTCATTCTACTTCAGGTAATTTTGTTTTTCTTGGCAACCATTAATTATCTTGGTCCTCTAAGAGGAAGTACACTTTGTCTCGTTTGAGTGCCGAGGCTGAGTACTGTGTTGTTGCCAATGCAATGGCTGAGAAATCCTGATTGTGGAATCTTCTTCGAGAGCTACAGCCTCCTCTACATTTTGTCACTATTGTTTACCGTGATAATGTTAGTGCGGTTTATTTATCTTCCAATCCCATGCAACAATTGAGATTGATATTTACTTTGTTCGAGATCATGTTGCTACAAGACAGTTCCAGTTTTACATGTTATTTCATGTTTTCTGATATTTTCACTAAAGGTCTTTTGTCTGCCATGTTGATGAATTTAGGACAAGTTTGAGCGTTCTGCGTCCTCCCGCTTCAACTGCGGGGAGCTGTTAGTGGACTAGTATTATTGTTAGCATACTTGGTATTGGGTTAAGCCCGTTTGATCATTAGCATTATATACATTGTATTGACACTCATTATTCTTCAAAGAGAATCACCTTTTTGTTAGTCAATGTAATTTATGATTGTCAAAGTTTCTAGTCAAAGTAATTTATTATAGTCAAAATTATTAGTCAAGTCATTTATGTTAGTCAAATTCATTTAGTATGGATTCTAGAATACTCCATATACTCCTATATATTGTATCATTGTTATGAGAAATGGAAGACACAAATTATATTAGGAGATATAATTTGTGTCTTCCATTTCTCATAACAATGATACAATATATAGGAGTATATGGAGTATTCTAGAATCCATACTAAATGAATTTGACTAACATAAATGACTTGACTAATAATTTTGACTATAATAAATTACTTTGACTAGAAACTTTGACAATCATAAATTACATTGACTAACAATTTTACATCGTTATCTTGTTGATGTGTAGATTCCTTATTTAACAAAGATTATGTTCCCCCCCACATTCTCTAAAAGTAGATGGTAGGTTTAGCGAAAGTAGCAATAACATTGAGATGTGAAAGTTATTAGTAACTGTATGTTTTATAAAAGCGTTTAATAACGTATGTGTACTTATCAATTTTTACGTGTAATATAGCGTAAAAGGATGTTTACACATTAAAATAAGAAACTAATCATAGAATGAAGGTATCTTAGTAACTTTTATATCACAATGGAGCGGTGAAAAAGAAATGCCTCTTCAAGAAGCATTAGGAAAAGGAGCGGTGAGAAAAAAATGTTAATCTTGAAAGCTCTTTGTTAGACAAGTTGTGTATTCTCAACTCTATATGCTAAAAAAAACTCCAAATCACTCCGAATCAAACATACACAATAATGAGGGAATGAGAGTTATTTGTTCTTTATTTTTTAACCACGTTTAATAACGTCCGAGTCTATATCATCTCATGTGTGTGTTGGTACAAATCGATATTAAGGAATCATAATTTTGAGTTCTTGTTGAAGTATTATGGTTCGTGGTTCATCTTCTAGATTACTGATTTGTTGATTTCTTCAGACACAACGTGTGTGAGGTTTGAACTAAGACCATCTTAAGCATACCAATTACTTGTTCAGAGAAATAAGTATATCAATTACATCTTCAATTCTGCATATCTTTTCCTTTCATGAAATGTTACAGAGACCATGTCTTTCCACATGTAAATAAAGTTGTCACAAAAAAATGCTTTCTACTACATTTCACATTTTCGACAACTAAGAGCCCACTAATCTCGAAATGGCATATAAGAGCCTACTAATCTCGGAAATGGCATATTAAAGCCCCGATTAGTTGCTGTACTAGGCCCGGTTTGTTTTGGGCCCGTTTGCTTATTTATTTCCACGAATTTCTATGTATCTAACTATCTAAGTATCTTCGTACGTTTTTTTTTTTTTTTATGAATTCCTATTTTGTCAGAAAAAAATTTAGATATGATAATGGACCAAATGCATAAAAGCTTGAGTGATGTTTTACGAGTAATGGAATAATAATTTTATTTTTATAGTCGCAAAAGGATCAAGTGAGAAATCATTAGTTCATAACCATTAACGTTTACTATTTTCGTTTTAAAATTATAGCTCATGTTTCTTTTTTTAGTTATCCTAAATTAATTATTCACTTTTAAAAATAGATAAAAAAAATTACATTAAGTTTATTATATTAAGAAAAGTTCATTTGCATACCAGTTTCTCATCACATATTGTTGATGCATAATTTGGTGGGCCGGTCCTGACGACTCTCCTGGTGCCGTTCGTCGTCTTTCCGGGCCTTGAATAGTGCTGTCAACAAAGAAGAACCGGTTAGAAGGGGACCCGAGGCCGGAGCCCGGGATCCACCCTCCGACGGTCAAGTCAGAATAGTATAAACATGTTATATAAAGAGGTGGTAGAGAATAACCTGTCCAGGTAGGATGATCCTACCCTTGTATATATAGTGGATGGATTATGGTTACGTAGGATGTGGGCCACCCTTTTATCGGGTTCGGCCCATTCCGGACTATACGCCAACATGTCCCCCAGTCTAGTATGATATGGTTCTTGATCATGTTATGCTAGACTTATGCTATACGTCCTCAGCAAGTAAGCCCATAATAGTATAAGTGGGCCGGGTCGGTCCACACTATACGTCATCATGTCCCCCCAGTCTAGTAAGCGTGGCCGTAGCCGCGGTTACTAGACTAAAAGGACTACTCTTACCGTCGCGGAGACGTTCGCACTTTCCAACCATACGCCGCCATATCTATCTTCAAACTGTGTCAATCATGCCCTATCTTAGGCAGCACCCGCGTACATGTGTCGGGTGATTGTGCTCGGACGCTTGGTTTCCCGTGGCTAGACGGTAAAGACCCCGTAAGAAGAATACGTTTTCTATAGTCGGGGTAACACTAGCATTGGCAAGATACCATTCTCGTTCGTTTCTGACGAGAGGATGATGAGAAGGATTTATAATGATGAAGGCGGACCCCGTATAATAAAGGCCGACGGAAGACGTACTTCCGTGGCCGGGTAATGCGAATATGGCATTCGACTTACGGCCGACGGAAGACGTACTTCCGTGGCCGGGTAATGCGAATATGGCATTCGACTTACGGCCGACGGAAGACGTACTTCCGTGGCCGGGTAATGCGAATATGGCATTCGACTTACGGCCGACGGAAGACGTACTTTCGTGGCCGGGTAATGCGAATATGGCATTCGACTTATAGTACCGAACTTGCAATGCCTCTTACGTACTTTCTATATCCTGGAGATACTTACGTGACATGCACGAAGATAATTATAATGATAACGTTATACCCCTATAGCCCCCCCAATTTTAATGTGCATATTCTATTAGAATATTAAAAACTTGCAACAAAAGTATCCAAAAAACATGAATAATTTTAGCACTTACCCCAACAGGCCGTGGCACGCGTAACACGGAGCTTACTAGAAAGGTGGCTGGTTCATATACCCTAATGTGCTATGCACGAAACTTGTAGCCTACTAGGAAATAGCGCTCGACTATGTGCGATATGAAATGAAACACAAGGTGTTTGTTTATTTATTATGTCCCGATTTCGAGAATTTAACTCCGTACATTAGGAAGGTAGCAGATATGAATTAAAAGCAATATTGATTTAACTAATAAAAAGGCATAAGAAACGTTGTCAACTAATGTTTTCAGTTTATGTAAATTAAGCCTTAAACGCCCCCTTCACTCCTCGAAAGGTCCGCTAGTTACATATAGGACTACGTAAGCCATAAAAACGACCGAGGCACGGTCATGTGTCATAATGATGACAGCTAAAAAACTTTCCACGGATGCATTGATAAAAAAGTACTCGATTTAGTTTATTCGCGGATCTACATGAGTTGACCGGTGATCAAAATAGTTAGCCGCGGGTGCCCCCTGGCCAGGAGTACAAATGTTGACTCCAAATGTATAATCTTAAATACTCATTAAGAGCTCAATGGGCGCATGGAGGGGTTGTAGCCCCGCGTCTCCATGCTTAGGTAAGAAATGAAAGTCGTTATGACAAAAGAGCGGATATCCGCTGCGTTGGTAATCGGAACATGCCGTGTGGATAAAGGTTCTGCGGCTCATGATGTTAGTCATTGTGAAGTAAACTTCCAAATGCAAGGTACAAAGACTTTGGGAGTGTCCAAGTTCATTGACCGGTGATTTACCTCCAGAAGGCTCAAGACCGCAATGGTGATGCGGTTGGTGACCACGAATACCAAAGAGGAAAACAAGTCCGGACATGTGGACAAATAATCGTAAAGCATCACCCCCACATAAATCATATAATCTTTGCAAATGAGGGATAAATATGCAAAATATATTTGCTAAACCATTAATATGGCAATGCCTGTTGTATTCACGTTTTTGACCAAGTCATGGCTTAATCAAAAAATTATATTGTTTCCTGTTGAAACATTTTTTTTTGTTTTTGAAAATGTATATCAGATATGGTAAACACCGACTAAGGAAGCAGGGCCGCGGCATAATTTTTGGAGCGGACCATAAATATAAAGAAGTCGGGCCGCGACATAATATTTGGTACGGATCGGAAATATAAGGAAGCTGGGCCGCGACATAATTTTAAGGAGGTTGGGCCGCGACACATTATTAAGAGGCCGGACCGACCCATGACGGAAGTCGGGCTCACGGACAAAAATATAAGAGTCCCTTTAAAATAATCTTTGCAAAATAATGTTTGCACAATAATATTTACAAGTAAGGGATAATTGTAAATGAGGAAAAAGATATGGATAAAATCTTTTTATCAAATTAAAAAATATTGGTAATATCTTGTTACCAATTTAAAAAGACATGGATAAAATCTTTTTATCAAATTAAAAAAATATTGGTAATATCTTGTTACCAATTTAAAAGATATGGATAAAATTTTTTTATCAAATTAAAAAATATTGGTAATATCTTGTTACCAATTTAAAAAGATATGTAAAATATCTTTATCAAATTAAAAAGTCCATTTGACAAAAATTGCCATTCGTGACAAATAAATGACGGGATTTATATGTCCAGCCAAACTCGGTCGTAGCTTTGACTGCCACTTGGTAACCAGAGTAGTTTATGGCAAATCGCGAAGTTCCGGGGCGTACTTAAAGGCCGGACCTTGAAATAAGAAGCGGTACCGTGATGGTGGTTATAAGTTGTTGTACAGGCAAATTCCGAAACTCGTGACCAGATTAAGTGACGGAACCCAAGGTATCTCCGCTCGCGACTCGACATATCTCGTGGTTGTGCCCAACACCAGTGAAAGGGTTTAAAAATGATTGTCTAAACTTTAAGAAGACATGAACAGTTATACATAACAATATGCAATCTTATATTTTGATGCATCAAGGGCATGTTTTTTTAAATACGTTTATGAGTTTAATAACATCGAACTTTCAAATTAGTTTTTCTTACCAGTCAATTTGCCACCTCTCCTGGACATGGGAAACAAAATATTTGAAAGTTGGATTGCGTCATGGTTTCTGGAGGATGGACCGGACCAGAGATAGGGCTCGTAAGCCGCTAAAATTTTGCAACCTCTAGTTTTCATGATTTTGCTCCGGCGTCCTCTTTAAAGAACGTCCAGACATGTGGAGCTTATGAAAGAACGGAGCTCAAGAAACGGGGTTAACTACGTGTCAGCTTTAGCAACATGCAACATCATGTGCATCTTCGTTTATCAAACAAAAGATAGAGAGCCTCCCATGAGAGCTTGTATGAATCAGATTTTATCCTCTGTTGGTCAGGTTTGACTCAAACAACATTGTGTAGAGTTCAGAAGAGCATGCATATATATATATATAACTTCTATTTCTATTGGTTATGAGAAATCTTTATTGAAGTAAAATTACATGACATCCTTAATTTTTATTGATACGAAAAGGTGGCATGCTAAAGTCACATTCAAGCATGTATTATTTTGATATGACAAGAATTGTATAGCTTACTTTATTGATAAAACCATCATCTAGCCGCTGCGACTCGCTTGTCCGTAGTGGCGGAAGCAAGAACTCAACTGTTCCGGGTACATGTCTATTTCATGTCAATTAAAAATCTCATTCTTTTATTACGGGGAATCGAAGAAATAATGAGTTTATTCCTAATTGGGTTTCCATAATCATGAGCACATTTAAAGAGTTAGGCCCAAAAACCGTGGCTTTTGAGGTGATATTTGTAAAATCACATGAAGTTTATTGTTTTGGTAAAACATTTTTTTTACGCATTGCAGAATGTACATTATGTAAAAGACAAAAATATAAAGGTTTTAGATTTACCGACTTTCAAAACGGAATTGATTTTTGTCTTTCGATGCTATGAGAACACGAAGCACAGTTTATTCGCGGTCCCACGGATGGCGCCAACTTGTTGATGCATAATTTGGTCGGGCCAGTCCTGACGACTCTCCTGGTGCCGTTCGTCGTCTTCCCAGGCCTTGAATAGTGCTGCCAACAAAGAAGAACCAGTCATAAGGGGACCCGAGGCCGGAGCCCGGGATCCACCCTCCGACGGTCAAGTTAGAATAGTATAAACATGTTATATAAAGAGGTGGTAGAGAATAACCTGTCCAGGTAGGATTATCCTACCCTTGTATATATAGTGTATGGATTAAGGTTACGTAGGATGTGGGCCACCCTTTTATCGGGTTCGGCCCATTGGGTCCGGCCCATTCCGGACTATACGCCAACACATATATTTCTCCTCACATATCAAGAGACAAATCTCTACCATCCATTTGAGTTTGATCTAATGGAGATTAATCTAAGATTTAATTTTATTTAACGAATAAGATTAAACTTTAAAAAACATCCACCACCCCTTCTTACTTTTGTATTTTTTAATTAAAACACACTTTCACTCTCATTTTTAAAAATTACATATCGCAAAAACCGCAAAACGTTAAGATACATAAATTACACCATCGCGACGAGCATTAAATTATCTTTCAATAGAGAGGCACTTTCATATACTTTCGACAAACTTTTTTTTCTTGTTTTTTTTGTATTTTTTTGTTTTTTCTCGGTGTAGTATTTTGTTTGATATATCACATGTGATATTACACTAATCTGTAAGTTAGAACACTTCACATGCTTTCGTAAAACGGGTATAAATATTTGTGTGGAACTTCAACTGACTCATCATTTTTGGCATTGAAAAGTATATATCCTTAGCTTTCCAACCATTTATCATACATAATTTTTGAACCAACAAATCAAAACAGTTTATTTATAGAAGTTGGTGAATATC
>BQNB010094032.1:0-26217 GCA_026074375.1 Tanacetum coccineum | reverse complement strand
ACAAATGTTATATCAACTTCAAAGAAATCAACGAGATTACTTTTCAAACGACACATTTAGAGGTCGTTCTCTTGTATCTTGTGCTGTTGTATTATGAAGTAACGCCCCCTGACACATTTCCGCTGCGACCCATTTTTGGGGGTGTTACAACTTTCGTAAAAAATTTAAATTTATTTTACAAAAACTTAAAAAAAATTCGCACTTTACAAAAATCTTATTTGTTTTAAAAAAAAAATTAGTTTTGTTATTTTTTAAAATTTTTCTACAAAACTTTAAAAAAAAATTCATACTTTTACAATCTTAATTTTGAAAAAAAAATATAAAAATTTTATATTTTTTAAAATCTTAGTATTTAAAAAGTACAAAAAATTTTAAAAAGTTTTGTAAAAAAAAGTGCAAAATTTTAAAAAAAAAATTAAAAAGTGCGACGTTTTTTAAAATTTTTTAAAAAGTTTTGTAAAAGTTTTTTAAAACTACGATTTTGGTTCGATTATTTTTAAATAAAAAATTAAAAATTTCAAACTTTTTTTACAGAACTTTTTTTTAATTTTTTGTACATTTTAAAAAATATGAATTTAAAAAATACGAAAAAGATTTAAATCTTTTTCAAAAAATTTAGATTTTTAAAAGTGCGAATTTTTTTTAAAAAGTTTTTAAAATGTACAATTTTTTTTTAAAAAGTTTTCTAAAAAAAGTACGAAATTTTAAGAAAATTTAAAAATAATCGAACCGAAATCGTACTTATAAAAACTTTTTTTAAATTCTTTTACAAAACTTTTTAAATTTTTTTTACAAAACTTTTTAAAATTTTATAAAAAACTTCGCACTTTTTAAATTTTTTTTAAAAGATTTTGTAAAAAAAATTAATTTTTTTACGAATAATAATGTAAAAATGTTTTTTTTAATTAAAAAACAAACAAAAACTTTTTCTTAAGAAAGAAGTGCAAAAATCATCCCCGTGGCAGCAAAAAAACAATAATACCCTCATATATAGTTGCACCATTAAAAATTAGACGCTCGTTAATACTTAACGGAAAAAAATTGCACCGTTAGTCCAAGGGATGTATCGTGTCCCAAAATATTGACGGAGGGATGTGTTTTGAACAACTATTTAACGAGGAACATGAGACGGTTTTTTGACAAACCACAGGGATGATTTTTGCACTTATCTCTTTTTGTTATTTTACTTTTATTCGCCGTTGCAGTTAGTCAAACCTTGCATTTACTATTGCTAAGAAAATGAGGAAATCACACCCTATACAAATGTGAAATTGAGACAGAGACTTTGTTGGGTCATACTTTTTTAGGGATGTTTGACAAATCACATATATATGTAATAGATATGTTACAACATCACACATGCATGTTTGTGACGTGCACATCACTTATAATTATGATGTGCATAAGGACGCGTTTATTTGTTATCACACATAATAAAACTAGTTCAATGGTCTATTGAGAAGCTTTTTATCTTAGGATTTTGTGGCGTCCGATATAGTCTAGATCTCAATCTGTATCGTGTGATCATTTTCAAAATAAACTATTTTGACTTTATATGTCTCATGTATAAGAACTAAATTAAACAAAACAAATCATGTAATTAATTTAAAAGGTTCATAATTATGCAATCACTAAAAGGTGTTTAGACTTCAATAACAATCATAGTATAAAAAGTTTTTTTTAAAGGTTATCCCGGTAAAATATATTAACCGAAAAGTTTAAGTACAAATGAAATATGGCTCAAATACTATATTAACCTCAAGCTAGACAGCTTGATAAACTCCTAACAGCTTGTAAAAGTTAATAGATTCAATAAATGAAAAAAATTCATAGTGAAACCGATAATCCAACCGAGTTGAGCTATTGTTTATGATGATATGGAATTGTGATACTCATGTTCTATGCGTCAATGGAGTTAGAATAACAATTGGAACTTATGGAAATCGACTGGGTGACCTAAAATCGGGTTTTAGGTTTGTATTTATAGGTTGCCCTTTGGTTCTATGGCGTAACAACATAGACCTTGTTATGCCGTAGCAGTCTTTTTAATTACAATTCCATGTGCATTAATTTCTCTTTACGGCTTAACCAAGTTGAGGATGTTACGCCGTAACATGCACGTCAAATATGTATTGATTTCTGACATTTAGTTGCTATGCCGTAACAACATAGATCTTGTTACGCCATATACGACTCCTGACACCAAATTTTTGTTTAAGCTTATATCTTGTCTGTTTCTGTGTCTTCATTTGATTGCTCAAGTTGAATACTTGTTTACGTATAGTATGTAAAATGTGATTTTGGTTGGATGATGATGATGATGATCGTATGTTTGGTTTCTCACTTACGTCATTGTATTACTTTTGTGCCTTTTTACCTCAATGTAAAATGTTCATTACCTTCGTTTTACTACTTAAATAACAAATACTCTTATTTAAGGTTAGAGTTAGAAGATGTAGTCATGTTATGTAATCAAAACCAAAATCTGATTTTTTTTACTTTGGAGACGAGAGGATATAACAAAGTTTAGAAGTGACGCATAAGATACATGACACGTGATTTGAACGCTTTAAAAAAGTAACCAATTGATATTAGATACCTAATTATCTAAACAAAAATGTTAATTCTTCCTACACAATCTTCCTACCCACATGATTCTGAGTAGTGGCGGAACTGACGGTTTAGATTTGAAGAGATAATAAATGAAAAAAATGTATATTTTATGATTGTGTGTGTAGGAACATAAGTAGGATGATTTTGTAAGAGGTTTTAGCAATGCTTTTATCTAAATGGTCCAAAATTTTATTTTATAAAACAATATAAATAGTTTAGTGGCTCAAGTGGATAAAAACGCAAAGTACAATGACTTAATTAAATCGAACCAGACTAACCAAGACTGGATCGGACCGAAACCGAATTTGTCCAAAACGGACCGGATCGAAATGGTCCGGTTCGGTCTTTGGTCCGATCCGGTTCAACAAAGCATAATCATCGGGTTTTTTTGTAAGACCAAACCGGACCGACGAGACCGAAGACCGAATTTAAGAAAAAGCATAGACCAAGGATCACACTAAAATATGTTGAGTCCGATTTTTTTGTCCAATCTAATCGACGAGCCAATATGCTCGGTCCTACTTAACAATGACTCCAGAAAACATATAAATAGTAGACTAGAGTAATTGAAAAAAAACACTAGGTACAATAACTTTTTTTTTGTATTACCCATATAAAAAATGTAAAAATATAACACAAAGATTATCTAAAACTATTTCCAAAATTCCTTAAGCTCTTCTTTTTCTACATCATCCTCCAGCTTTTGTCTTTTGACACTTTCTTCACCAAGTCCTTTTCTTGTTCTCTTCTTACTGCCTTCTGCCTTATCTTTACTTCCTTTCACCACTTTAGAATCCATAGATACAAAAAATTCTATCCAACTCATGGTCTTATCAAAAGCCTTCTGAACTTCATCAAAGCTTTTGTTCTTTAACTGGTTATGAGTGAATCCAACCATGTTTTTCAGATAAGTACACATTTGATTCCTTTTTTGAGCTTTGGTTAGTGGTTTTCTATGTCACGTGGTGGTGCTTTGGAATTTCAGGAATCAAATTGTTGTTTCGCGGTATAAGGAAGCCTCGGGAAAGATTACGTTTTTTTAGATTGTATTGTTGCTTCTCTTTTCTTTGGTGTTGTAATCTAGATGTAAAAGTTTGTTTTCTTGGGATAGTTGGCTTCAACACCCTTTTTTGATTTCTTTGTAACCTTCTAGCTCCTTGCTAGTTTTCTCTTCTTATAAAGTTGCCGTTCAAAAAAAAATTATCTAAATGGTCTAAAATATTATATTATAAAACAATATAAATAGTTCAGTGGCTCAAGTGAATAAAAACGCAAAGTACAATGACTTAATTAGCAAATCTTGATACTACAATGACTTTACAATAAGGGTGATCGCGGTCTGAAAACCGTACCGGACCGACTAAGACTGGATCGGACCGAAATCGAATTTGTCCAAAACGGCGAACTGAAGACCGGACCGAAATGGTCCGGTCCGGGTCGGTCTGGTCGGTTCGGTCTTCGGTCCGGTCCGATTCAACAAAGCATAATTGCTGGGTTTTTTGTAAAACCGAACCGGACCGACCGGACCAAAGACCAAATTAAAAGAAAACCATAGACAGATGAATGAACAGAAATATGTTCGATCCTGTTTTTCAGTCGAATCCGATCAACAGGCCAATATGCTCGGTCCTGCTTTACAATGACTCCAGAAAACATATAAATAGTAGACTAGACTAACTGAAAAAAAAATACAAGGTACAATAACTTTTTTTTGGTATTACCCATATAAAAAATGTAAAAATAAAATACAAATATTATAAATATAAAGACCTCCCTAAAAAGTTATTTGTACCTCTTTATATTTTCTAGTTTTTTAATTTTGTTTATATTATAAAACTGTTAAACAGAAACTGTGAAATAAAAATTATAAAGTTTAACAAGTCAAAAATATTATACTGGCAACATAAAAAAACACAATAAAGTAGTATTAATGATATAATATATATTTTGGTTTGTAGCTATTGGTCAAAAGCCACATATAACAAAAGAGAGAGAGAGGAAATGTGAGAGAAGGACAGTAGCTAAAAAACCGGAATTAGAGGCAATCGTGTTGTTGATATGATATGATATGATGGTCAATTTGCCTCAACATAAACTCACACTCACACAAACACAAACACTTTCCACAAAGCAGTTCGGTTTCAACTAACTGATCAGACACCTTTTTCTTCTTCAGATCTTCTTATTCTTCAGATCTTCTTTTTCTTTTATCTTTTAAACTCTTTGATTTGTTGTTTTTACATGTTTAGCTAAAAAGGGTTTGTTCTCAATGGATAAAGTAACTGAAAACTGTGAAAAAGAAGACAGCTTGATGATGATTGGATCTTCTACTCCGATGCTGATCAAGCTCAAGATTTCGAAAACGAATAAGGAAGAAGGTAAAAGGGTTTGTTCAGTTTGTAAAAAAGAGATTAGTTCTGGTAAAGCTTTGGGTGGTCATATGAGGGTTCATGTTATGTACTGTATCATAAAAATGGTGATGTGGTTAATAAGCCCTTTAAAAGTGGTAGTAAGTTGTTCAAGAAAATTGGTGATAATAATCAAGATGGTGTGATTAACAAACCCTATTATTTGAGTAGTGTGAATGATGAAGGTGTACCTACTTGTTCTCAATGTGGTAAGAGTTTTCCTTCTATGAAGTCGCTTTTTGGTCATATGAGATGTCATCCTGATCGCTTTTGGCGCGGTATTATACCGCCTCCTAATGCGGTTTTAGCTCAGGGGAATCCGCAGGTTGTTGGTGGTAAGTCTAGCTTTTTGTCTTGTAATAATAGTAATGTTGTTGATAATGGTGATGGTAGTGGTGGTGGTCATGTGGTTGATTTGACTAAGTATTTGAAGGGGTGGTCAGTGACTGAAAGACGAGGTCGAAGGTCGTTGAAAATGGATGATAGTGATGAGGATTTACTTGAAGCGGTTGAGGATTTGATGAGTTTAGCTAATGGGCATAGGTCTAGTGTGATTCAGGGGTCTAATAGTAATGCGAATTCGCCTCCTTAGTCAAACGTATAAACATGCAAATCAATTTCCTTACATATATCTTAATTGTATGATTTTGACAAGTGCATGATATAACATTGCCATGAGAGAATAGAATAACGTTTATCTTTCGCTTAATGCATAACATTGAGTACAAAAATCGAAATTATAACTATTAGCTGTTATATATCCTCCGTCACTAAGCATGATTACTCAAAACTAGTTTTATCTAATGTTTTAAAACTTGGGTCGACCTGACCGGCTCAATCGGGAAGCGGATTGGTGACCGAGCCGGATGTGACTGATTTTTTACTTATTTAAGAACCCATATGAACTGGCGGTTTTTTTACTCGATTCGATATGTGATAAGTTGATAACAATATTCTATACTTCTAATTTTTGTATTCAAAGTGATATGTTATGAATAGCTTGAATTCAAAAACTAAAGCGCCCACAAAAGTCCTGTAGCTACATGTGGATGAGCCATGTATGCATTTAGATTGATGCGTATGGCTCCAATACAATATATAGCTAACTAAAGATATAAAGTATGTTTGGTGAAACGTAATAGTAACAGTTATCATTAGCAGTCAGTCGTAATAGTAGTTAGCAGTGACGGTTAGCAGTTTGTTTTATAAAAATATTTGATAACCAACAATAACTTTATTTATAATGTGTGAAATAACGTAAAAGTACATACATGCATTAAATTAAATTAAAAAACTCTATATGAATAACAAAATAAATGTTTTAAAATAGTCATAATTTTTACATGTTCAAAAATTATTTAAAAATTATACATATGACGATGAGAAGCAAATAATATGTCTTTGAGTACATATAGCACAATACAATCATTTCAATGAAAAAAAAAATTCACCTGCAAATAATTTCGCATACATAAACGTTAGTATATAAAACAAAATGAAAGCACTAACATTCAATATACCAGCCAAACACTTATTCCAACTCTTATAATAAGATACACCTTAATCAAAAGGTAAGGTTATTATGGTAATTTTCATCATAAACGCTAAATGCTTACTGGAAGAGCATTTAGTAAAAGAGCATTTTCAACAAAACCTAAACGCTAAATACTTGTTGCCAAACAAGCTTTTAATTATAAACGTTGAATGATAAATGCTAAACGCCCCATAATGCTCCAAAACGCTGATTGACAAACACAACCATAATGGACACAACCATAATTCATTACTACTGGAACCAATGGGCCACCTGGGTCAGTGCCAAGTGGTTCTAATGGACTGGGTCTTCTGTTTTGTTTCAGGTGGTATGGTTGCTGGGATTGTGTTTGGTGTTGTTGTTTTTGTTGCGATTGTGTTATTTGTGGTTTACAAATGTTGTGTTAAGGAAAGGCATCACAAATTTGGGCGTGTTGAGAATCTGGAAATTGGAAAGGAATTGATGAAGACGAGTAGTTCTAATGGGTATGGTGGCGGCTTTAGTGAGTTACAGAGTCAAAGTAGTGGTGATCATAGTGAAATGCATGTTTTTGAAGGTGGGAATGTTGTGATTTCGATTCAAGTGACTAATAATTTCAGTGAAGATAATATATTGGGAAGAGGTGGATTTTGGGGTTGTTTATAAAGGTGAATTACATGATGGGACTAAGATTGCGGTTAAGAGGATGGAATCGGGTGTCATGGGTACAAAAGGGTTGAATGAGTTCCAAGCTGAGATTGTTGTTCCTACAAAAGTCTGACACAGACACTTAGTGGCTCTTGTTGGCTATTATTGTGTGAATGGCAATGAGCGGCTTTTGGTCTATGAGTATATGCCACAAGGAACATTAACTCAGCATTTGTTTGAATGGAGTGAACATAAGACCCCTCCTCTTAGTTGGAAACAAAGGGTTTCGATTGCTTTGGATGTGGCTCGAGGGGTTTAGTATTTGCATAGTTAGGCACAGTCGAGCTTTATTCATAGAGATTTAAAGCCGTCAAATATCCTTCTTGGCGATGACATGAGAGCTAAAGTTGCAGATTTCGGTTTGGTTAAAAATGCCCCTGATGGGAAATACTCTGTTGAGACAAAACTTGCTGGAACTTTCGGTTATCTTGCACCTGAGTACGCTGGTCACTACTTTACTGTTTTATGATTAGTACTAATATTTAATGATTTACTCAACTACAGAGACAGGATTAGTACACATTTGGTTAAAATTATATAATCTTTGGAACAATGGAAACCTTCTCGACCAGAAGAAGAAGAAGATGGTTATGGAATCGACCTCAATATGAGCCTTCCTCAAGCCCTTCAAAGATGGCAAGCCGATGAGGGTACTTCTAGAACATTTGATATGTTACTGTAACAACCTCATATCTGATTTATTTAAAAGACACGTCTTCCGCACATTTTGTTTCAACATCTGTGATCTTTGCTGTCACAAAGACTGTAAACTGCTCAACTCTTTAAATATATATGGGTGTTTTCTCTATCTTTGGTGTCAAATTGGATTCAAAAAAGCCAAGTCTCTTAAATTTTGTGATTTTTGATCAAAACAGCTACTGGAAGAGTGACTACAAATGTGGATGTTTTTGCATTCGGGGTGGTCTTGATAACCGGCAGAAAAGCACTAGACGAGAACATGCCTGATGAAAGGTGTCATTTAGTAACATGGTTTAGGAGGGTTCTTATCTCAAAGGAAAACATGTTTAAGGCAATTGACCAGACACTAGAAACTGAAGACGAAGAAACTCTTGACAGGATATCCAAGGTAGCTGAGCTTGCAGGCCACTGCACAGCACGAGGCCATTTCAAAGACCTGATATGGGACACGTTTTGGGTCCTCTTGTGGAACAATGGAAACCTTCTCGACCAGAAGAAGAAGATGGTTATGGAATCGACCTCAATATGAGCCTTCCTCAAGCCCTTCAAAGATGGCAAGCCGATGAGGGTACTTCTAGAACATTTGATATGTTATGAATAGCTTGAATTCAAAAACTAAAGCGCCCACAAAAGTCCTATGGCTACATGTGGATGAGCCATGTATGTATTTAGATTGATGCCTATGGCTCCAATACAATATATAGCTAACTAAAGATATAAAGTATGTTTGGTGAAACGTAATAGTAGCAATTATCATTAGCAGTAGGTGTCATTTAGTAACATGGTTTAGGAGGGTTCTTATCTCAAAGGAAAACATGTTTAAGGCAACACTAGAAACTGAAGACGAAGAAACTCTTGACAGCATATCCAAGGTAGCTGAGCTTGCAGGCCACTGCACATCACGAGAGACATTTCAAAGACCTGATATGGGACACACGGTTAATGTATTGGGTCATCTTGTGGAACAATGGAAACCTTCTCGACCAGAAGAAGAAGAAGATGGTTATGGAATCGACCTCAATATGAGCCTTCCTCAAGCCCTTCAAAGATGGCAAGCCGATGAGGGTACTTCTAGAACATTTGATATGTAATTTAATCACACACAATCGAGGTAATTTCCTCCAACCATTCAGGAATTGCGGACGGATCATTTGAACTCCATGGATTGCGATAGATTCAAATTAAAAGAAAATACAAATCCGATACACAAGATAATCATTTTTTGATATTATTCATTTTTTTTTTTTTTGGCTCCCCTAAAGTAAATTGAACATTGTTTTCTGTTTGTATTTATTATGTTTTCTTTTGGACCACGGGCAAATTTGTAAAAACGCTCAAACGCTTTATGAATGACTAAATCATGAGTCATAACATTATACTAACATGTCATATCCATAAAAAGTTATACATTAGTACATTACTCAGGATATAAAAACAAACCTTAGCAGTTAAGTTATAATATTGTCAAAATCTGTTATGTTGTTATAGAAAGGTCAATTTAAAGAAGATCCAAGTGGGTTGGGATGATTTTCCAGCCTGTTTAAGTAGGATTCTACA
Source organism: Tanacetum coccineum (assembly GCA_026074375.1). NCBI lineage: Eukaryota > Viridiplantae > Streptophyta > Magnoliopsida > Asterales > Asteraceae > Tanacetum > Tanacetum coccineum. The sequence continues at coordinate 16,719 of BQNB010094032.1, read as the reverse complement.
ATAGTCAGCTTGTTTTACATATATGATAATTGTGGGGCTAATGTGTGATCACTTGTACCATTGGTTCACCATGACATGCAACACTAGAAAACAATTTTGGTTAAAAAGTTTCTAGTTAAAAAGTAATTTCTGTTTCAAGCTGATTTGAACTATGACGAATAAATCGTTTAAAAAAATGTACAAGTTGGCAAAGATAAGGAGGATGGTTTCTATACCCTATTGACTACTTCATGTTGTGTAGCTGTCTACAGGAATAAAATGGCTGAAATCCAATATGTCTTTGGAGCATAAATGTTCGTCGATGACATGTTTAACCTAAACAGGAATAATATGTCTACAGGAATTAAAATGGCTGAAATCCAATATGTCTACCCGAATAATATGTCTACACGAATAATTTAGAAAAACGTTTGTGCTATAATATAAATAAATAAGTAAATCAACACCAACTTGGTTCAATCCAAGAATGGGGGGTGAGAAGATGGTATGTTCCAAAGAAATCTGCAAACTCTTCTTGGATGTTTTTGTTATTGGAAGTGTGATACCTGCATGTTTCTAGTGAATAGAAAACCATATTCCCATTTTCCGAAGAGAATCTTGGAAAGTAGATCTTGTTCTCCATCTCTGGAACTTTGGCTTCAATGCAAAAAGATGATGGACTACAAACAAAAATCATATGTTTCCCTAAACCATCTATTTTCTCCCATTCTTGTGCAGTATCATTCAACTTGAATACCTCGACCGATTCTCCAAACTTACCCACGATGACTTGTAATAGATGTTCATCACATCTTACTTGGAAAGATTGTGGGAAAGATGCGCAACAACTTGGTGCTTGAGCTACATTGCGCTCCCAACAATAATCTTCTCTTCCTATCTCTTTATAAACAGCTAGTTCTCCATCAGCGCTCATAGCATAAAGATCTTGGCCATATAATGTTAAAAAACAATATGAACTGAAGCCATCACCAGTAATATCCAGAACAACTCTACGCCAGGATGGTTCCCCAGCTACAAAATGGATGTAAATAGAACATTTAGTTAATCCAACAACCATACAATCGGGAGAAGTAGGTGGTGCTGAGAAACAATAGATGTCTGTAGTAGGTATACGTGGAACCTCACGGATATCACTTGTGAAAGGATTGTAGAAGACCATTGATCCACAAGGTTTTAGAATCAGCAACCAACCATACCTCGAACACTTTATCTCGGAATATTTACAAATCGATTCTTGAGGTGTTTTTATAAAATACTTGTCACCAAACAAGGGATCAGTAAAAGTGATAATGCCTTTAAGTTTGTCAAATACTATCAGCCAGGGTGAAAGTAATGAACACTTTTGCAATCTCTTTGACGCTTTTCCATCGCCCCATTGTATCAAAGGTGCTGCTAAATGACAAATTTTGCATGTAGAACGAAACTTCAGGTATTCGACCCCAACACAATACTCCATAACCATTTCCAAAACATGAAACGGAATATTGAGCAGATGTGATTTATCTTTTGTGCTATTAAATTCAACCTCATAATCACCGTTTACTGATCTTACGACTATCTCATCATCCTTGTCCTTTTCTTGTTTTATATGTTGAACATGATCACCTTCTAACCTACACAAAATATGATTTTCAATCAATTAACTAAAATTAAAGATGTAGGTTAAATATATATAAGCAATACAATACCTGGGGCATTCAAGCATTGCCCATGCTAACGCATCGCTTGTTCCTACTAAACAAGGCATAGAAGACAAATATAGGGTTTTCTCTTTGAGATGGTACGAGTATATGGTTTTTCCCTTATCGCCAAGAATATGTATATAACCCCCTAATTCTGATGAGGCAATCGCAGGGCTTTCAAAAAACGGGGGTGAATCAATAGCAACTTCGACAGATAATATAGTGTCTTTGAGGTCATCCATTTCATCCCAAGTCTTATTATTCGTGTCCAGCTTAAACAAACGCACATCACCGACTGTTGTATATGTCTTGTCTTTACAGCCTATAACAACGATGAACAGTTCCATACGAGATCCTTTCAAAAAAAGTAGACCGTTGTAACAGTCAATGATAAATGGAAAAGGGAATTCCAAAATTGGCAATAAAGTTATTATAACTTGCTTGGATTTCTTTGTTTTACAATACTTAACCATCATGTTAACCTCCACGATAACTACAGTATCAATACTGATGTCAGAGACTTTACTGTGGCCATATACTTTACCATTGCAACTAGTTAGCGAATATAACGAGCAATCGAAACCGGTTATGCTTCTTAGTTGTTTAGCATATGTCATTTCCATCCATCTTAATTCCTTTCTTTTACTCGGGTTTGAGTAGGATGAATCGCTCCTGAGCAAACAGTAGACAAAATTATGTTTTTTAAATCTCGTTAACAAAAGAACGGAATTGGGATGATCGGGTGGGGCTGACAAACAACAATATCTTATAGGGTCTCCATTATAAATCAGTGGGGGAAGAGCAATAATCTGAGAAGTAATTGGGTTCCAAAGAGACAACATGACCTCATGTAGGTGGTTGGAGGAGAGAAGCAGCCAACAACCTTGGAAACACCCTCGGATACGTTTACCAAGTAACTCTGGGATTTTGCAACGATAGTGACAAAGTGGGTTATTAAAATTGTAAAAAATACGGACTTCAGTGTCGTCTTCTTCGGCTTCAAGGTTTTGTGCAACAAAACATGGATATTTAGGAGTTAAGGGAGGCAGTACTAAACTGCAACAAAGTTCCTTGTGCTTATGTTCCATCTAAGTTGTTCTTTGTTAAATTGATGAGCGCACCTGTGTGTCATCATACTATTATTTAAAACATAATTTCCCAGGAGAAAAGAAAAAAAAGAATATAGTAATCCAGATAGGTTCACAGTGGGCATTTCAAGGTATCGAAAACAGTTTCATACGATTAGAGATCAAAATAAGCAAATTAATCTCACATAGTATATCTCATGTAACAAACACATTAAACATAAATCAAAGAAGAAGAAGACATATGTGACAACAAAAACCTCGGATTTGGCAAAACATTAGCAAGATAAAAAGAAGTGCAAAAAACTAAAAAAGTTTTGATATTTAATCAAAATCAAAACATATATGGTATAAATTAACCATTAAAATGTAATTTTAGGATAGGATAATAGCAAATACACAGTGAATGAAATTTTACTTTGGCAAAATCTTAGGAGACCTAAAAAGGCATAAATCGAACATGAATACATATTTGACTACCTAAATCTCTTTACAAAGTGCAGAATACCTCCAAGTTTGGTTTTTATGAATTTTTTTTTATAGAAAACTACAACACAAATATCAAATTACTTGACAATTATAGAAAGTGAAAAGACTGGATTTCTATCAAAGATTTTAATATAATTCCATACATAAAAACAGTTTTCCTTGTGATTGGTGAGACCCAAACGAGCACAAGATTCTAAACCCTAACCTAAGTTTTCACTTGTTGTTACTTGTAATTGTATACAGTGCACAAGATTTTGATAAAGTTTAGATTTTTATTACTGGATATAGAAATCCAGACACATAACAGCATGTAACTAAGCAAATGGATCTTATACATAAGCAAGTAGAAGATATGTGACAGCAAAAACAACAAAATTACTTGCAAAAACATCAAAATTACTTGCAATATCTTATACACATAACAGCATGTAACTAAGCAAATGGATCTTAAAGTGTCAGGATTTTTAAAGTTTTGATTTTTAGCATTTTCTTTATAAAAATCGAAGCAAAAAACAGTTTCAATTGAAAGATTCATACCTCAAAGTTTACTATGGAACCGAATCTTGATTTCAAACCCTAACCTGATTTTGAACATCTATTTTTACCCATCAATTTTTGAAGATTTCAAGATCTGCGAAGCAAATATTACCTTTTTCTTTTTTCTTTTTTCTATAAGAGTTAATTACATAGATAGTCCTCGTAGTTTATACAAAGCATTCTCTTAATGTCTACTCCCTCCGTCCCATATTAAGTGTCTATTTTTGACTTTTTAAAGTCTTTTTTCTTCAACTTTGACCTTAATTATTTCTTCTTATGTTATATGATACTCAATGCAAAATATATGAATGGATAGAGTTTCGAATGTGTTTTTCATTGGTATAATTTTCAGTAAGTATTATATAACATAAAGAAAAATATTTACGGTCAAAGTTTATGAAAAAAGAATTCAAAAAGTCAAAAATGGACACTTAATACGGGACGGAAGGAGTATTTAGGTTTAACGAATAGATTTGACCAAAATCTAATTTTAAACTTTAACGTTTAACATTCGGATAATTGAGTGATCAATTTTCCTAAAAGGAACTTATTAATTAGATTTTGGCATTTAACGTTTAGAATTCTCTCAATGTCTATTTAGGTTTATCGAATAGATTTGACCTAATTCTAATTAATAAGGGGGCGTTTACTATGGAACCGAATCTTGATTTCAAACCCTAACATGATTTTGAACTTCTATTTACCCATCAATTTGTTTTGGAAGATTTCAAGATCTGGGAAGCAATATTGCCTTTTTCTTTACTAAACGAATCTTATCATCATCTATGTCTATAAGAGTTAATAACATAGATTGTCCTCGTATTTATACACAACCTTTTACCTATGTTTGTTACGCACATTTCGCTTTTCTGTAATCCATGTTACTTATAATTTGGCCGAACAATTAATAACACGTATTACAGACTTAGAAGTTAATAAAGATGGTTGAACTATAATCGGCAAACCCCCAAAATGGTTCAAAAGAATAATGAAAACGGTCAAAGGCTCAACCACGGTTGTAATGGTGAGAAAAAACCATGTTGGTCATGAATTGATAAGTAGCTCCCTTGATGAACTATGAATGCTAAACGTTAAAGTTTAAAATTAGATTTAGGTCAAATCTATTCGTTAAACCTAAATAAACATTCAGAGAATGCTAAACGTTAAATGCCAAAATCTAATTAATAAGTTCCTTTTAGGAAAATTTATCACTCGAATGCTAAACGTTAAAGTTTAAAATTAGATTTAGGTCCTATCTATTCGTTAAACCTAAATAGACATTCAGAGAATGCTAAACGTTAAATGCCACAATCTAATAGGAAATTTTTTAATTGATCACTCAATTTTTGAATGCTAAACGTTAAAGTTTAAAATTAGATTTGGCATAAAAAATAGACATTCAAAGACTTTTAACCGATTTGAACTGATTTCTTTATCAAACATCATCATTTATATTGGTAATTGTTGTTGGGATTGAGCCCTTAGATTGAGACACATACGAATTTGAAGTTCAATGCCAAAAACATGTAAATAACATAATCACACGAATCGCAACATATATAAAAAATCTTAATTACTTCTCAAATAAGCTTCAAATCTTGGCTAAATTTACAAAAGTCAAAGGTTACTTTTTTATTCGAGTATCTAACCTCTCGATCACAGATGTACTTATAACGTATGTGTTTGCCTGTTCCAAAACAACAGTGAAGAAACATTATACTCCAACTATTTAATTAGAATAACTTTGACTATCAATAACACATTAATATGATGAATCACTATTTAATTAGCATACTAAATAGTAATTTATATTTAATATGTATGTCATCCATAAGTTCTATATATTACTTTAAATCATTCAATCATACAAAAATCGTCGGCCACAAAACCTAGATTTTGGCATTTAACAAAAGAAATAACACTTATTAGTTAGATTTTGGCATTTAATGTTTAGCATTCTCTGAATGTCTATTTAGGTTTAACAAATAGATTTGACCTAAATCTAGTTTTAAACTTTAACGTTTAGCATTCAGCGAATTGAGTGATCAATTAAATTTTTTCCTAAAAGAAATAACACATATTAATCGTTGATTTGGGTTTGGGAAGGAGTGTATTTCTAGGGTTTTGGGAATGAAAAATTGGTGAGGGTCAGCGGGTAGAGGCAGTGGTTGGAGCAATATCACGTAATCTTGGAGAACTTGAGAATCATCAAGGAAGCTACTTATCAATTCATGACCAACCTTGTTCCTCTCAAGGTTTTTTCTCACCATTACAACTGTGGTTGAGCTTTTGACCGTTTTCATTATTCTTTTGAACTATTTTGGGGGTTCGTCGATTATAGTTCGGCCATTTTCATTAGCTTCCAAGTTTGTAATACATGTTACTAATTGTTCGGCCAAACTATAAGTACATGTATTACAGATTATAGAAAATCCAAATGTGTGAAACAAACATAGCGAAATGTGAAACATTTAAAATGTTTCATATGTATTATAATTCACATTTCAAGAATAGCCTTTTAAAAATCATTAAAAGAATCATGACTAAATACAAATTTTCCAAACACACAATATATAATAAATTGTGATCAACTTTTAAGAATTAAGATACACCACTGTCAGGCATAATGTGGTTCCATATCAAAGCCATATTATTATGTGATCATGGAAATAAACATTCCAAAAACGGTGACCAACAAAATTTTGTTATCAATAAGGCCATTAATTCACAAAACAGTTTTGATAGTTTCATTAGCGACTGTATTTTCTGGAAAATGTTTATGTGATTCAACAAACCACCATTTTACGGCTTATCGTAAAATAACAACAGAACATGCAAATTTATCATGCAAGAAACAAAATCCAGAATTTACTTAGTTTCATAAATTGCTTTTTCATGAATCTAGATAAGTGAATACTTCATTGAATAACTAGTAGTGCTTTATTTAATCACAGTGCATCAAAAGGATGACATGAAACTCTCATTCAGATTATTACCATTTATTGCATGACCATGCATGAATTAGTAAAATATACAATGAAAAAAATTACTTCATTCACAGTTCTATAATTAGATTTAAAAATAAATTCAAATATAGAACATCATTCACATGCCAAAATTTTGATTTTCCATTTATGTGTTTTAGTGTCCTTCGTAAGAAAATAACCTCTAAGAACCCGAGCCACAAATTCAATATCATTGGCAATCCCAATTACAATTTTCAACATGCAAAATAAACATATAAATATGTCTTTTTTATAGCATGTATTGATAATTTTAATTAAATGATCATCAAAATTTCATGCAAGCATATCAATACATAATTTGAGTTTTTCATCGGTACATATATATTTCCTTGATTAACATATCATATCTTTAATACAATATCAATGTGGTTCTAATCTATCGATTCTTATAATAAGAACATAGTCATGCAGATTAAACACATAATTTCATCATGTTAATCATGTGGCATATGTGTCATGTATTCAATACATATATGTTCAATATATAAACAGATTATTGCATGATGCTACACTTTTTAATTTTGATTTTTCCAAAAAACACTAAATAAAAATATCAACCAATAATCATCATTCTTATATACAAGAATAACACAGTATGCATATTTATTGGTAATACATAAGTTTGCATAAAATCCATAACCAAAGAAATTATATTTGCTTTTGAAATCCTACCACATACAATTATTAAATTTGATAAAATTGTCATGTACTACTCCGAATGAATTTTTAAAATATATAACATCAAACTAAGTATTAAAAATCATTATACTTGACATACTATCATCTTAACCAATTAAAAGAAACATATCGTACTCTGACGTTTAATGGAATATATTGTACCGAATATCCAAATTATATATGCAAGTTTCTCAGTATCATCCTTTGTAGTATGAAACATATTACTAATCCCACCATTCGCGTATACTTCAAACTAACAAACTGACCCTCCTTTTCAAACTATATATGTAATCTCTCTCACGAAATTAGATGTCTTGTCTTTCATAAATACACGATTACAATAGTCACCAAATGAAATACTTACCTAATCTTTTATCTCCAAAATACTGGAACCTATTTCATATAATCAGATTATCACTTTGAATATTGTATTAGTTTGTTGATATTAGGGTCTTGATAAAGATTGCCCGGATAAATTTTTGAATCGTGAATAATCCACTTTCCTAATACAATATTTCGACCCTATTTGGTGCCTTGGGTTACATGAAATTCGTATTGGGATAAGACAAGAACACACTCTAATTCTAGGCACAAGAAAGAGAGGAAACAATGGATAATTTGTTGTATTTGTTCATATTATGGAAAGACCAAATTGATGTCTATATATAATAGACAAAGTGACTTTCGGTGAAAAGTCACACCCTTTCATGAATGGTCATACCCTTTGATGAATGGTCACACCCTTTGGTAATAACTAATAACCACCATTTGTTGTGTTGGGAATCAAATTAACTTATACGAGTGTGCACTCCGCGCCGCCTGAATCGTATTATAGTTTAACTTGAAACCCTATTGGTCTTTAGGTAAATCACAATTACATAAAATGATTGATGACACTAAAATCACTAACAATAACTAGCCTCTAACTTTACTAACTTAACTTGTATCATGAAATATAATTATAAACTTGTAAAATGAACATATGGGTGTTACAACTCTCCCACACTTGAAAATAAATTTTGGCCTTGAAATTTTCATTAAAGACGATACATCCCCATATAACATGCTCTAAATCTCATCATATTTCTAGTTTTCCTCCCATGCCAGTATACAAACTTGTTAGGAATGATAAATGTGGTGACATTATGGAAATTACATTAGTTTAGTTTAAGTTAAAACACAAGGACTAGTTGCGTAATTATGTAATAGTTGCCTTATGTTAGGACTATAAATCACACCCTCTAATCAACATTAGAGGGTGAAGCTCCCATTTGTGTTCTCTCTTATTTTACCTTTTGGAATAAAGTTTTGAAAATAGTGAAAACACACTTTCTCTCTCTATTATGGCTTATTCATTCTTTGAGCTTCCTCGACCTCCTGAGATCGTGAATCGAGATTCCTCACAAGTGGTATCAGAGCTGAAAAGGTGATTCGTGATGGTTTTGTAGCTTACTCGATGTGCTTATTTCTATCAGATTCTGTTTTTAGAGGTTTCGTATGGCTTATTTGATCTTATTTGACTTCTGTTTTTAGCTTCTCGTATGGGTCTATAGTAAGGGTTACGGTATGAGAATTAATCACTTTCAACCTATTCATCATGTAAATTTTTTGTGCTTATCTGTTCCATAATCAGTCCAACAATATGCCACAAACAGTCAAAAAGTACTTTATACAGGTTTATATTCCATTCACAATTTGTCAAAACAAATATACACGTAAGGTCCAAAAAAACACGTATAAAAAATAGCTTTACAAAAAGTCATAATCTATTCATTAATTCCAAAATAAAACAGTCTAAAGAAAAAGGAAAAAAAATTAGTAACGTGGTTTCAGAAAAATGGTTTTTCGGTAAACGATTTACGGTACAGTTGTTTTTGTAAATGGCAAGTGGTTTCGTATGGTTACAGTGGTAATCGGGAAAAATAGGTTTTTCGGTAACGGTTTAACGCGTATTCCGCGGTTTTGTAATGGATGGTTTAGTAAAAAATAGTTTACGTAAGAAAAGTTTTCCGATGATGGTTTCGTAAGGACGGTTTGTTAATGGGGTTTAATATGGCTGGTTTCGTAGGAGCTTTCGTAAGAAACGGGTTTGCGTACGAAAGTGTTAACGTAAGAAGGTTTCGTAGCAGATGGGGTTTCTGGTTTCTTAAGAATACTGGAAGGTTTTGAGGATTCATGAGATCTAGAGATGTATGATGAAAAGAACTAAACTACTATTATTATTCTTATGTTGTTAGAACTGACCACAACCAAAAATAAAAAAGCTGAGTTAACTCCAGTTTGAAAACTAAATCGGTAATTACGAGTCCAGTTCTGTACAAAAGGATTACCACCCACATACAAACCAAAACAAAATCCACTAATCCTAAAATCCATCCTCCTCCCAATTCCACACCTCAAGGGGACTACTCCAATAATAGCCTCACAACACTCAAATCGAAAAGAAAATCAAAAAGACCTCAGTTCTTTTCCCTTTATTCTTTGTCATGGGAAAGATATAAGGGAAATCCATCATTGAGTCTTTAACCAAGAACACAAAAACAAAGAACAAAAATACACCCTAACTGAGATCTTATTAAAAAAGATCTTGAAAGGCCATAAGTTATTCCCTGTTCTTTGTGGGCTTGAGCTCGACTACGAATGGAAAGAAAAGGGGCTGATTATTTTTTAAAGGATTAGGGTAATCTTTGATTTTTTGTAAAGTATAAAGTGACTAAAAGGAGATGTATTTGTTTTGGGAGAGATTAAAGGGGGAAGAAGTTGTTTGGGATTATGTTATCTGTTTGATGGGGCGGGATGAAAAAAAGAATATGAGGTGTAGGGTTGTAAATTGTTGGTGTTTACGTTTATTAATCTTTTTACCACGTGAGGGACATGGACTGAAATTTAAAAATGCATTGTGTATTCTATCAAAGATTGAAGAATGGGCATTATTACGAAAGTGGACTTTTAACATATTGAATTGGCTTTGACTGTAATAAGTAGTTTAAATAAGTTATTTTGAGCTGCTAGTGGACTTAGTGCAAAACATCATTTGAATTTATCGAAAAATTAATATGTGCTTAATTGAATAGTTGAGCTTTAATGGTTAAACTTACATTTTTATCATGAATTTCTGACCGGATGAATTAATAAACACGAACACCCATGTTTTTTTCTTAAAAATTGATCCTTTATCAAGATTTACGATAAAAATGTTTAAACAAGCTCTTATTCTTGGGAGATTTAACCACAAGAAAATCGCTTTACGGGGTTGATGCGTTATAATTTTTTTGACGTTGTTGAAGTGGGAATTTTCATGGGAGAGTGTTTCTTATATATCATTAAGTCGGGTTGGTTGGTGATGACTTAAAGCTAACTTGTCTCGAGATTTCCATCGGATGTTGATGGAAGACCCTTGTTAATGTTGCAATGTGTGTATCCACAAAACCATAGTAAAGTTGGTGCTCAATGCGCACTTTCACATATCACTTGAAGGAGTTACATTATAGTGCTCAATGTCTCAATTTTTTGAGGATTTGTCAAGAGACTTTGGTCTACTTATACTTTAAGGAATGACGTTGTAGTATTCTGTATAAGTTTTGAGTCACATGGATAGTACAAGACATAAGACACAAGTTTGGGTTATTCTACTTCAGCATCAAAGTTCTCGTTACCATTTCTGAGTTTTTCTACATCAGTAGTCATTACCAAAAAGCGACAGAATAAGAGCGTTGGAAGGTTTGCGTTAATATTTAAGTAGGAGGAGATATGAATCAGTGGTTTCTCACGAGATTATTTTTTGGTGCTGCAACACCGAACTTTATTCTACGTCCACTACCATGGGTCATACTCTCGATTAATTCGGTTGTACATTATCTTAGTTTTTTCGATAGTCATTCATATGCAATCAAGGGGGAAGGTAAAAAATAAAAAACATAAGGGGGTGTTTACTTTGTTATTATTATTTTTCCATATATTTGTATTGATGGCAAACCCATTCAGGTGGAAGAAGGGAAATGGTTACAATTCGGGGACTTAGTCTTGACTTTGATGCAAAAACAAACTTCGGGAATTAATTGACTTTGGTGTTTTAGTTTTCGACCTCTCACGGGTTAGTTTGGTGTGTGAAATAATGTCGCATTACTTGAGAAGACATCCTTGCTGATTTCTTGCATGTTTTCCCTTGAATCGGATTTTGTTGGCTTTAAACCGAACATATGAAAGGAAGTCATTAGATTTGCTGCCAAGTGTGGTTTACTTCATCTTTTATTTTTTCAAGATTTTTCGTTGCGGCCTAAAACTGCTTTAGTTTGAAGATATGTCAACTTACCATCAATGTTTCAGATTTGCCTTCTCAGGTTGTCTTTTAGGGAGGAAGGCATTTGATACTGCTGGATGACATGTAGATTATTTTGAACCGAGGGGAAACAAGGTCAACTCTGTTTTTACGGATTTACATTGTATTTTCGACCAAGTGAAGAATGGAGTTGAAGTAAATGGTTGATGATTGAGCAAAAATGCAGTTATTCTTTGCTTATTATTACCTTGCAGGATTACATTATAAGTAATTCCCATATGCCCGCCACAATTGGGGGAAGCAGGATTTAGGATTGTTTAGAATGGTAATGTGGTGAACTTATGGAAATTAATTAGTTTAGTTTAGTTAAAAACACACAGGGATAGTTGTGTAATTATGCAAATAGTTGCCTTGTGTTAGGATTATAATAAACTCAACCCCTCTAATCTACATTTAGAGGGTGTTGGAAGCTCCCATTTGTGTTTCTTCTTATTTATTTACCTTTTTGGAATAAAGTTTTGAAATATAGTGAAAACACCACTTTCTCTCTCTTCTATTATGGGCCTTATTCAATTTTCTTTGGGCTCCTCGAACCTCTCGAGGATCGTGAACTCGGAGTTTTCCTCACAAAAATCTATATTTACCATGTTAAAATTATTACATCCATGTTCTAAATAACAATATCAGTTCATGTTATATTTGAAATGAAGAAGATTTTTATATCTGTAGAAAAATGCTAGCATCCAAAACGTATATTAAATAGAAATACTATAAGCATTCAAATTAACAACGAACAAAATTAACGCACCAAAAATTAATGTGTTTTTTTACTATACTTGATACTATAAATACCCTTCTTGCTAATTCATAATACAATCTGCAACTCATATGGATAAATTTGTTTAGAAAACATAATTACTAATCTCACTACTTACTATAAAAGCACACTATTATAAATTTTTTGGTTAAATACCCCTCTCACTACTTCAATATAGAAGTTCTTCACTATCCCTTTTTGAAGAACATGTGCGTTACATATTTATGCAAAATCTATTTCATTTTCTAGCTACTAACCATGTGAAATTCAACATCAAAACACTTTCTAAATTTTCACTTCTAAGTCACTACGTATAAAATTTGTACCATGTTGACAACAAGATACATGTCTGCATTTGCTCCTTTTTTTCTTACCATTTACCCAACGACTCCCAAACTTGTATAAATAAGCTTTTGTTTCATCTCTTTCGCATAACTCACAACTCTATTATTATAAAGTTTATGCTCAACAATCTTCATACATTAACTGAACAATTCACAACACTCTAACCATTCTAATCACATATGCACAACACTAACATAAATAAAGGAAGCTGAACTTTCTCAACATAAAGCATGATGACAAAACTTGTAAAAACGCATTTTTACACCATACCATGCATGTATCCCAGTTTGGGAAAAATCTAGTGAAACTCACCGGATAAATTCTGACTAAGCTTCCTTGACTTGATAAACCAGCTCCTACAAAATCAATAACATGTATACTAAGTTTTTGCATGACACTATTGCATTCATCTTTACATGACGTTCTACTAATGAGTCGAGTTTCTAATACATTTACCGCTTTAAAAGACTTGAGGTCTTGAAACATACATGCAAACATAAATGCTATTTATTTCTTAAATATGATTCATGCATTCTCTTATGAAAATGACTTTAATATTTAGTGGTCATTTCTATAAATCTTAAAAGAAACTGATAATCTTATATAATATAAGATTCAGTTTCAAGATGCATTTATGGCAGTATTAATGACTCCGAACCAAGTTTTTTCCCTAAACTCCACATAAATAGTTAAAATATCAAACTTGAGGGGGTATTTTGGACACAAGCGGGGCCAGCCAATGTAGAAAGAAAAGGGAGGGACCATTTGTGTCAAGATTAGGTAGCTTTTTCCCAAAGCTAACCATAATCCTAACACTTTAAATAGAGGGTCATTAACCTCATTATTCATCTCATACCTCTCCTCTCTTCTCTCTTGGTCGAAATTAGGGATCCCTATGAAAGGGAACCCGGAATTTCGGTCCATTCAAACAGTGTTTGATATTCTCTTTTGGTCGAAATTAGGGATCCCCGTGAAAGGGAACCCGAACTTTCGGTCCATTCGAACAGTGTTCGATATTCGGCGGGTTTAGGGTTTAAGGTTTAGGCTTTAGGCTTTAGTGCATAGGAAGATTTTGAGTCCTCTAAATTTAATATCAATTAATATTACAATTCATTAGGAAGTTACGAAACATTAAATTCATTAGGGAGTTACAAAGCATTACATTTATAATTCATTATGAAAATATTAATGGCGTCTTTAGAGATGCAAATCACTTTTGTAACGTTTGGTTGCAACAAAGGTTATGTAATTAAATAGTCAAAATATCAAACTTTAGGGTTTAGAGTTTAGGCTTTAGGCTTTGGGCTTTGGGCTTTAAGAACTTTCTAATTTAATGTACACGAGCTTATAATGAGTGGGCAAGTGATCATTAAGAGTATGTAAACTACAACTAATGCGCACGGTTACACAAATTGAAAGCGGAATTCATACAGGTTATAACATTTTATAACCATCGATAAATATTAATAATCTCATGACACTTGAGTTCTTCGATCCTATAACCGATCCATTAAATCAACAATAATTGAAGGGGCCTATAAATAACACATTCTTTTATTTTCTTTGGTACAATTAATATGAAGTTGAAATTATAATAATTGTAACAAGAGTGTAACAATCAGATTTTACCCACAGACTCAGCCCGGTGCAACGCACGGGTGTCGTCAAGCGTCGTAGTTAATGTCACTTTAAGTTATTAATGCTTCCAACATGCTAAACTATGCATAACATTTATTTCTAACATTTTATAAAATCAACATAATCCAAGATCCTAAATCATTTTTAAACCACTATTCCTATCTCTTTCGACACATTATGAATTCCATTCTTCCTAAAACCCAATATACTCTGTTGGGATTCTAGATTTGATGAGACAAAATAAATAAAAGAATGAAACAAAAGGACTAAAATCGTCATTAAAGATTTCTACAAGTTGGTGGAGAATTATTGAAGATTTAGTCAAAGATATCAAAAGATGAAGATTCTGAAAGATCCCTTTAAGAAGATAAAGATAACATAAGATATTCTTTAAATGTTTAAAAGATTTAGTTGTTTAAATGTTTATCTTCCTTTGTAAGTCATGATCTCTCCCTATATAAAGAGATCATAGACACATAGTTTTAGCATTCATCCATAGCATAGTCGACTGTTGAGAGTCGAATAGTAAACATGTGTGTGTACACGTTTAGTTAGTAGTTAGTAGTTAGTAACCCCAAGTTATAGTTGGGGTAATAGGGAAACGTATGAATGAAAAACCTTGTTCAATAGCAATTATCTACATTATATTCCGCTGTGCATTCTATTGTTCTTTGTTATTGTATCCTAGATATAAGATCTAAACAATCTAGAACCTTAAACGATCTTATCAATTGGTATCAAAGCCATGTGGCTCTTGATCTAGGATTACAAGGTGTTTTTGATGTCGTGTTTTGAAGAAAAGAGGATTAGAAATTTTCTGTTTTTGGAGTTTTGAGCAGATTCGATGTGATTAGGGTTTTGCAAACCCTAATTCAATAAAAACAGAAAAGTTCATGATATTAGCAGCATGGTGATTCAAGATGACGAGATATTTTTGTTTCTACTAGCTTTGGTGAGTCAATCTTTTGATTGGTGATGAACCGTAGTGGGACGATTGGTGCATAATTTTGGAGCAGGTGTCTCAAGATTTAAATTATTGTGTAACTCTTATTTATGGTTTATTATTGATCGTGGCACAATGGATGTCAACACCAATGGCAGAAGGAGCCACATCATTGAAAGACAAATTTGGTATTAGATTCATTTATGCCAAAGAAGATTCAAGTTGCTTGGTTAATGTTGCTGGGTTGAACACAGGCTGTTACACACGAGTGACCACAGAAGAAAAGAAAATAAAATAAGATGGGCTTTGTGTTATGGTTTGGAGGAATGAACACTTCTTCGGCCTTTGTATCTTGACGTAGAGCAGTGGAGGACAAGAAGAAAGAAAAGGGTTTTACCCCTATATAAACGATTCGACCCATGTAAGGCAATTATTCTCCGGCCGACACAAAGATAGCCACACTTTTATAAGTTACACAATTCATTCCAGGGAGAGCAGACGACACATATGCAAATCAGTGACACATTAGTGACATAAAAAGCGTCACTAATAGCCTTGGGAGGAAGGAGCAATCAGATTTGTAACAGACTAGCGACAGTCTTGTAACAACTAAAGCGTCACTAAAAGCTAAGGAGAAGGAGTAATCGAATTTATGACAGATTAGTAACAGCTTAGCGATAGAATAAGTGTCACCAAATGCCATGGGAGGAAGGAGTAATTGAATTTGTGATAGATTAGCAACAGATCAGCGACAGACAAAGTGTCACTAACAGAATGGGAGGAAGGAGAATGAAGATTAGTGACAGATTCATGACAGTTTTATGACAGAAAAAGCGTTGATAATTGGAGTTGTTTACAGCAGGTAAAGGAACGACAGGATCAAGGTTGTATTGATGTGAACGCATCATGATTTGGTTCTGGTATTGGTGACGTGCATTCAAGTGTACGTGAATCTGCTAAGTACTATATTTGGATTGGATCTGATAAGGTAAAGAAAAAGTTGAATTATTTGGTTGCCTTATTAGTTAATACTGCTTGGTGATTCTCAGTTAATACTGCTCGAATTCTTTTAGTGATGTCTTCATATGTTAATACTGTTAAGGCACGTTGTTAGTACTGCCCATTATATTTTAGTACTACTATTGGAAATCAGTTACTATTGCCCGTTTTGATCGATATCGGACAACACACACTAACAGT
>BQNB010094031.1:4246-26217 GCA_026074375.1 Tanacetum coccineum | reverse complement strand
GTTTTGGTGATTCGAAAACAAAACCACTAATAAGGAGAATTTTAAACTATTCTTTCTTGATAAAAATGGTGTTCATATTTGAGGGTGGTTAGAATTGACTTTTTAACTTGAGAATGTCATTTTGGTAATTTAAACACTTGTGAAATATTTGTAAAATTTTCATAAAGATTCATAAAAAATTTATCAAGTCGTCAATTCGTAAGACGGTCACGGTCAGCACATTAAGTTCGCGGCGGTCGATACACAACCGAAAAATAAAATCCATACAACAATTCTCGAATAAAAGGAAGTAAGAGACAAAGTTAGTAATTGAAGAGTGAAGTCAACGTATGGTCTACACGAACGAATTTCGAGTCAAAAGAAAGGCGAACATCATAACAGATATACGTAAACCCATTCTTTCACAATTCATTATTCACATCCGGAGGCATCTCGGAGAACTATCAACGTTACTCGAAGAAGGTGGGTTGAGAAGAAAGCATAGAAACGTCAGAACCTCTATGTCCGGTATCAATGGCCGATAATTAGACGAGCGGTCTAAAGAATTTCCATCATGGAGAGAAATGATAGGAAAATTAGAACGACGGTTGTTAAGTCAGAACGTACCCACATATGGAGAATTCGTTCGAGAAAAGATAAGGGTACATACATGGATGCCCTCAATTTGTACTACTTACATACCACACAAAAAAATTGTTTTTCAGAACTACGGGTAAAAAGTTGATCTTTATCAAGATCTTAAGGTGACTACTAATTATACGTAAGTGCACGGCTATGTATAATTTTGGAATAGCAATGCAATGCTCAGTTTCGTCAAACTAGTGTTATGTTTCTTATATTTAAATGTATAACCCATACTATTTTTAAGATAGAACTCAAAATAATTTTTGAAACTGTTAATAATGTGGAAGTAAAGTAATTTGCTAATTTTAATTATATATATATATATATATATATATATAAGTTTTTTCTAGGCTATAACAAGTATTTTGTATGACCCAAGTAAAATGACTCGTAAAATAATAGCAAATTAAGTTTATAAGGTGACATTACAATGACTTATAAAATAGCAAGTGGTTTGCATGAGAGTAGTGAAGAGTAGTTTATGAAGCAATCGGTGAAATGGTTACAAGATGATAGGGTTTCAAAGGGTTTAGACGGAATCGTCATGAGGTACATGATATCGATGGTAATGGAGGATATGAAGACAAGAGATTATAACCGCGACCAAAAGCGATTGTGCGCAATTAGGAAAAAGGAAGATAAAATAAAATGACACATAAGTGACATATATATAAGAGAATAATGGAATCCAAATGTGTGTACCTCCTAAGTTATTTGACAACGATATGCTTTTGAGAAAGTATACTATTTTTAGAAAGTTACTATTTCTGGAACGTTCGGATATTCAAAGATGTTTGTATTGCCTAATAAAATATTAAGTTTCCTGCTAATACCGACGCACCTATTATCTATATACTTACTCTTGTTTCTATGTTATGCTTACATATATAGAGTTTCTGAATTTAGACTTACTATTTTTAAACTAAAGTTTACGAACATAGACTTCCTATTTTTAAACGTGACCGGACGCACCCAATAATTTATTAGTCATTTAATAATATTCGTTAATGTTCTTCAAGCTTAAACGGACACTAAAACGCTCAAAATCCTATTTTTTTTAACAAAATCAGCAACTACTTTAATTTTTTCAAAATGATAAATCACTAACTTTTACCCCTATGTTTCCTATTGTCTAGCATTACTAGACTAAAACTCGCGCCTTTTTGTAGAAAACGTCAAAATAAATAACTTTTATGTTTTAATGGAAGGCCGGTTCGGACCAGAAAGGGCCCGAATCTCAAGTTAAAAACTGTATCAGCTCATTTTTCGAAAATAGTTGCTGAAATATCTTTACAAAAATGCAGATCTGTATTTAGACCAAAATCCCCACTTTTATGCACTTTTAGACCAAATTTCACGTGACTTTTTATGCAAAACGATATTCCGGACAACTTTTGTGTTGCCGAGACCCAAAATGATACAGAAAATGATGAAAATGCCCATTTACGATTCTGTCAGCAAGCTATTATTTACCTTATGAGCTGAATTTTTGCGAAACTTTTTCTAAACATCTTTTGACCATAAAAACTTTGTTTTTTGGAGTTATGGGTCGAATTTTATATCAAAAAGACCGTCTCAACAAGTACTAACATATTTTTAAGCCTAACTTTTATAAAAAGACTTTTACAATATCCTTAAACCACATTCTAATTTTCTTTATAAAATATATTTTTCGACATACCATAAAATTTTAATTAAATTCCTCAAAATTTATCAAATACTACGCCAATCCTACTCTTCATCATCTAAGATATTATACCAACACTTTTGAAATGATCACAACTTATATACACACATATCTTATTGATTCCAAAACAACGAAAACTAAATTATACTAATTAACAAATAAAAATAGCATTAAAAAAATGACTTCCAAGGAATCCAACAACTAAAAATAGAAGTAAAAACGGTGTATGACGTCCTTGACATAGAATCCAATATGCAAGATATGAAAGTCTCCTTGGCGGTACGATTATTCAAAATCACAATATGTACCGGGGAAAAGAACGAAACATTAATGAGTCGTGCTTCTGAAACGGGGAGGTTTTTATGAAAAAGAATGCTAAAAATTTATACGTGCAAAATCGTATTCCAATCAACGTCAAGTCCCAGTTCTAGTCATGATTAGTTATAAGGATGTTATGCGTTTTTGAGGGTATTAAATAACGACGTATGTTTACTCAATTCGGAGAGGAAGTAGAATGGCCATGAAAATTTCAAATCCTAATTAGGTCAATGTTCAAATGTCGTGTAAAACGGTGACATAAAAGGAGTACGTTCGAAAGATTGTGGAAAATATCACATTATATTTGATATTGATTTCAATTATTTCATTCATGATTTTGCGACTTACACGATGGCAATAGTCTTTCCACGAAGGTAACACATTGAGTTAAATCATTGGGCATTTAGATTTTGTCTCTTATAGATGTTTCTCGGGAATATTGCTACAATTTCGGTCAAAGCAAATTGGATTTCCTATATGGATAGTTGGAGTTTTAAACATTAAAAAGTAAACACATAGGGTAGTTTAGTAAAACAATACCTCAGAAAATTCTCATCGTATTAACATTTACAAATCGCAAATGTGGTATCGCAAAGTTTCGCACAACAGGATAAAAGTTATTCGTGGGTAAAAATAGTCGGTTCGAATCGAACGAATATGTAATCGGTCATTACATATCTATATTAGATAAAATAATGCTCAGAAAAGTGAAGCTTAAGAAGGTCGAGCAGATACTTGTGCAAGGGAAACGGTGTGAAAATAAGTGTATAAGGTCACTACATATTTAAAATTTATGCAACATACGAATGAACGCAATGCATCAAAATGAATATGATAATTTTAATAATGATTTATTTAAACATGTAAGTAATTTAATAATGATTTATTTAAATATGTAGATAAATATGAAAACTTTGATACAAAGTTTAATTATCGAAGTATATCTCGATATGAATTATATTATTTATTTAATAAAAATACTAAACAATAATGTATTCATGAAGAAGGAGTACTAAAAATGGTAATCTCTTGGATGACTTGAGCGGGAACCACGAGGAGTATTTTCGGGTGCGCGAGAAAATTTAGAGAAAATAAAGTTATAGTTTAGGTTTTGAAAATGAACCTATAGTTCTCTTTAAAACATATGGCTCTTGTTTACCAATCTTTTGAACAACCCCAATTTATATAAACATGATTATGGTGTCAACAATGAGGGGGTTATATACATAAGTACAATAGTCTTATATTATATAAAAACACGAATCTCAAAAGAGACGTTATTAAAAACGTTCATTCCAACAAAGACTATTTCAGAGTGCAAAAGCATTGTCCCATGATAAATTAACGTGGACTCTAGTGTTCAACAAAAATATAAGAGGTCATTGTTTTTGAGGAATGGAAAATCAATTGTTTTTGCAAATTTCTTTCTTAAGCGCACTTCCTCCTCGTCACAAGCTTCTAAGTCCTAGCATAAATAACTTTGATTACCTGTGATAAACATGCTAAAAAGTCAACAAAAGTATGAGTGAAATTCATAGTTTAATTAAACATTTATAGATTTAGGAACATCAAATAATTAAATCATCGGATAACTTGTGGATCAAACAGTTATATATTTATATATTATATATATAACTATATATATATATATATATAATATATATATTATATATATATGCATTGAGACTCGTGACAACCGATCCTTTTGACGAAGATTAAAATGGTGTTTGCCCACAAAAGATTAGGTATTATTGCCACTATACTATAACTTCTCTGTTATTATACCGTTGCAGGGGGTGTTCCAATATGGGGGGGGGGGGTTCATACCCAGGACGGGAGTCACCATAGGCCTTATTTCATTACCGTAGCGTCTACCCATCAAAGGTAGCTTATCGGTTCACGTATTAGGTTTTTAGCAATAGGTATAAAGCAATTAAGCATACCAATTCGGGATCTTGTTATGGAAAACAATTTGTGTTTAATTTTATAAAAGCAAGCATGTATCTCCCTCGCGGGTTTTGAGAAAACAAGTAAGTAGTAAGACTAGGCTATAAACTAACACGTGAGCTAGTAGATCAAATAAGAAATCAACGGATGATAGAAGACTTCAATGATTAGACTATGACCCTATAAAGCAAGTCACGACTTAGAATTATAAATAAAATCGTTATAGTAAAAATAGTTATATAATACTAGTTAAAAATCTGAAACATGAACGACATTGCACCAAGACTTAACCAAGGTATTTATACTTCTAAATATGATTCCTAATCTGGTCTTATATATAAATAAACATCTACTAACTTTCATGTATCAATTCTTGTTTCACTTATGTGTATCTATACGTTTTATGTCTCAACAAACGACGTAAAACTCTACATTCTGATTTGACTTGTTTTCATGGATCCATATCTCCTAATCCGTAAAGGATATGAACATGAGGTTTTCACCCCTAGCAAGGTCCTTGAGTCTACTTTCCATAACTTTAAGCCAATCAATCATACCATTTACCAATCCACGGGAAATGGATTTTTACTAACTATAATCCTAAATAGAAAGTTAACTGAATTTCTAACGTTTACGGTTTCGGCCATAAATCCTATTCTATAATAGATTTTACATTGAATCCAAAGAGAGATGAAAGATTATAATGTCTAGTGTCTAACCAAGTTTTAAAACCTAAGTTTATTGTAAAAGAACCTGGAGAAAAACACGTTTCCCAACAACAGCTCCAGATTTGACATTCTTCCGTAAAAAGGCCTTATCTTCCTCATCCGGAATCGATACAAAAGCGTCCAATTCGCCACACGTACCTAAGACCTATATCTATCCACCCATGTATTTTGTTTTCAGACTCTAAGCCAAAAAATTTAAGAAAACACCACGTTTTGCTACTGACCTGGAACAGTCTGCTATTTACACTTCCAATTCAATCCAAAACACTTCCAAATCCTCAATTAAATCGTTCACAATGGCCATAATATCTACAAGGGTGGTAATAATAAAATACTAATCAATATCATCCTTATTCGAGTCTAATCCAATCTTCGACTATGATAAAATGGTGTACAGAATGATCATTAAAATTAAAAATAAAGAATTGTCTTCATAAAAACTTAATCATTGAGTTAGGGTTTTAAGAGATACCTTACTTATTTTAATACAATGGAGGTAATAAGATTCAATAACACAACCTAAGGGGTGTTGAGTGTTGGTTGCGATTTACCAACACCAAACCTCAAAGGAAAACCCAAGCACTTTTCTATTAACTCAAAAACGCCTAAATACTCCAAAAGTCTTCAAAATCAAGATTTCTCAAAACACATGCATGCTTATTGTTTTATAGATGGGAGATGATTAGGGCTTAGTTTATATATTTTTTAGAGTAAAAAGGGTGAGATTAAATGGAGATTTGATGGTATGGATGGTGGTTTTTGGTGTGGATTTGTCGAACAGTAGAAAAGAAAAAGAGAAGTCGGATGGTTTTTGGTTTTAAACGTTGTATTATGTTTGTGTGTGTGTTTTGCTTCGGCATATATAGAAAAGAAAAAGGGAGTGGGTTTTGGTTGGGATTATAACTAAAACAAAGGTATGGGCTTTTAAAAAAAATTGTAAGGGTGTGTGTGTGGGTTGTTTGGGCCGGCGTGGAAAGAATAGAAGGGGGAAAGGATTGGGCTAATTGTTGGTTAACAACATTCCGACTTTATACTAGTTTAGTCTCGAGCCCAATTACTAATTATAATCCGATACTTTCTCCTAAATCGTGATTTTCGTCTCGGGTGCAATTTAAAATTCAAGAAAGAAAAATAATATAAAAACAAAAATAATTAGGCATCAAGGTCCCGCCAATGAGAAGACGGAGTCGTTTGGAAAAATTTCTCGATATCCCATACGGATATAATTATTTAAAATGTACGTTTCTCTTAGCGACGGGTTTTAAAAAATGGCGATTTTAATAAATAATCGATTAAATTAATAAAATGAAATTATTTAAAAAATTAATTATAAAATTCTAATTAAGTAGTAAACCTTAATTACGGGCAATTTTTAAAGTAAAAAATAAAGACGCGTTAACAAACTCTAAATCGGATCTGAATACTGACATATATATCAAGGTGCTACTTATAGATTTAACAAGAACGAGTTAGAATTGCGAATCGCGTAAACCGTAAACATAAAAGGTTCACTTTACAAGAAAAATGAGAACGAAATATGAATTAAATATGGACATTAAAAGACGGATTGTCACATTTTTCCTTCGGTTGTACACTCTCAATGCACAAGAATTTACAGAGTAGCTAATGAAAAATCTAATATCACCTTTTGCACCAAGCTTTCCAAGATCTTCATGATCATTCTTGGGATAACACAGAGCCCCAAATACATATAGAAAGGAGATATCCGGTTTTCTACCATTAATAAGCTCGTATGGTGTTTTGTTAAATCGATAATGAATGATAGAGCGGTTGAGTGTAGCACGCAGTTGCAATTGCCTCAGCCCATAAGAATAATGGAGCACACGAAAAAATCAACAATGTTCTATCAGCCTCTACTAATGTTTGGTTTCTGCGTTCCACGACTCTATTTTGTTAAGGTGTTCTGACCGAAAACGCCTAGTGAGAGATGCCAACACTATCAAAGTATTCTTGAAGCACTTGATTCTTGAATTATATGCTGTTGTCAGTTCTTATAATGATGACTGGAGCTTGCAGAAGACAGTAATTTTCTTCAGGAAGGTTTTGATGACTTATGGTGCTTTATATTTTGATATGAGAAAGTGTACCCATGTGTAACGAGAGTAATCATCCACTATCACAAGAACATACCGCTTTTCATTAATACTTGCGACTCTCATTGGACCACATAAATCCATATGAAGAAGATGTAACCTCTGCTTTAAATTGGGAACATGTTTGGGTGGGTGAGGAGCCTTTTTGCTTTTTCCTTGCTCACATGAAGGACAAAGGTTGTTGTTCTTTATTGGTTATTCAGACTTTGGAAGGCCGGGGGGCGAGGGGGGTGTCCGGAGAATCATTTTTGGCAAGGTCATTTATGGTGTCAAAATTGAAGTGGGATAATCGTTGATGCTATAACCAAGACTTGGTAGAAGTAGCTTGAGCAATGAAGAAAATTGGAGATGCAGAGGCCATTTCATAGAGATTGATAGTGTAAAGGTTTGTTGTACGATTTCCTTTCAAAAATCAACTCCTTCAAGATTTTAAACATAGCAAGTATTCCTTCTGAACGCTACCTCTAGATCTAAGTCATAGAACTAACCAACCGAGAACAGGTTGTGCCCCAAGCCCTCAACGAAATAAACCCTTAAAATCAAAATATTCCCCCATTAAAGATCGCCATAACTTAGAATTGCAAAAATATGATCATTTCCAAAGCGGACAGTTCCCAGAAACTTCCAGACGAAATTAATAAGAAGTTTTAAGTTACTTGTCTTATGCTTGGAACAACCTGAGTCGATGCACCAAAAACAAATTTAGACAACCTGCCAAGAAAAGAGGTAGAATTTGGAAACCATTTGCTAATATCTTCCTGAAGGTTAGAAGTACATGCATTATCACCATTAGAATTGTCAGATTGACACTTAGAGACCATGGATTTTATTATTTTGCCATTACTATCAAAAATTCTTCTAGTTGGTGACCACCTACGGCAAATGCTAGGTTCACTAAGTGTAGGTGAAGAAAGTCTTTCTTTGGAGCCTACTTTCTTAGGTTTCTTAACCTTTGGCTTTTGTTTCTTTTGATTTTAAATGTTTGAAAGATTAGCACTATGTTTAGTATCGCAAGAGTTCATGTCATTTACATAAGTAAGCACACAAACATCATGAATAGTAGTAATTAAACATTTCTTACATCTACCACAAACAACTTCATATTTATCATTCCGAATATCAAGCTTAATGTTATTACATTCCGATGAAATATGTCTTTTATTCTTAGAAAGCAGTAAATTTCTATGGTGATCTTCTACTTCAACTTATTTATTCTTCAAGCCACTACTTTTAGACGTAGAGGGGACCCTATCATTCTTTGTATTGCTCCTAAGATGTGGTCTTCTGGTCTTAGAAGTGTTGTCTACTCTTGTAGAAGATGAACCATTTGAATTAGAATTCACAATTTTCTTATGAATGACACTTGGTTGAGAGACAGTGATTGGTTTTGTCTTAACGCTTGCTCTAAGAGGTTTGTTAGGCATAGGTTTTTCTTCCATAGAAGTCTTAAAAGGATTAATCATAAACATTCTTGTGGCAATCACTTTGTCATTTTTCAGAATAGTGGATTCTCGTATGGAAGGTGCCGAGTCTGAAGTGACTGGTTTAAGCAAAACATTTGTCTCATCACCCTTGGGAGAAACCATAGATCTTGGAAAAGGAGTTACAGAATAAAGTTTTGGTTGAGAATAAGAAGTTGGTTTTCCCAAGATTCATTGCTTTGAAAACTGAGTATTTACACTCGTACCTTTGGTTGTTTTCTTTTGTTCAGAAACCTTATCAAATAACTAGGCTCTTAACTTCGTATTTTTATAAATCATATCATTTAGTTGGTTTTGTAAAGAGTTAGTTATTCTTTTTGTTTGAGTGTGTATCACTTGTTAGTGTCAAAGTCTGGATTCTTATAGGTGGTCTTAAGATGGAGCATTTTTTTGCTTATTTCTTAATGAAACTCTAAGGGACACGTTTTTATCTTATAGTTTTCTGAGACAATTGGCTCAGAGGGGTTTTTTTTTTATTTGATGCACCTGTGTATTACTACTTTTCCTTAGAGATCTCCCACCATAAGCTCTGCAACCATTTGATTTGTTTTTGGGGCCAAGGTCATTATAGGGCTTTATCATACAAAGCTTTTATAATATTTGCATTCCTCATATTTTTTATATACCAATCATTCCTAAGAGTAGCATATTTCTTGTTCCTTTTTAATAATTGCCAAGATTCAAGATTTTCTTCATCACGATCCAAGCTCCGTATGTTGATCGAAGTTTTAAAAATCTACAACAGGAAATTATTTTTCATACTAAGTACTCAAATATCTTGGCTGGCAATGTGCTCTCAAAAAGCCGTTAGTTTTTTTTATTTCAAAAAACCTTTATCTTTTCAAGAGATTCATTATCTTTTTTTGCAAGAGATTTGTTAGGATTATGAAAATCCATGTAAAAGACTCGGTCACCCCGTGTAATGTCTAGCATAGGTTAGCTCGTAGCCTTAATATTAATCGTTTAATTACCGTATGACTTATGGTGTTGGGCCGGGTCTTTACCCACATGTTAGCCCACTCCATAGCCCACTTAGGGGCACTAAACACTTGTATTTATACCCCCTTTCCAGCCATGGGAAGGGGTTGGTTGTTCATTTGATAATACACACACTAAAGGTGTTTTTCTCTCACTAGAATTCTTCCTTTCTCTCTCTAGAAATCGGCCAACCCTCTAATCCTACCTTGTGTTATGATATCCAATATACTACAATTGGTATCAGAGCCCATGGGATGATTAGATAGATTGTGTGTGCATTTTCTTGGTTTGTTTAGATCAAAAGTTTGGTTTTTGAAGGTTTATGGGCTTATTCTTGACACTCTTTGATTCTCACGTTTGTGGTGTTAAAGTTAGTGTTTTTATTGTTGTTATAGCCTTCTAGGATCAAGTTGTGCAAAAGAAACCAAGCAAAAACGTTCAAAAGGGTGATTTTTAGGTGTTTTTAGGTGGAAAAAGTCGTATTTTTCATCATTGCGTTTTGTCTCACTGGCAATTTCTTGGTTGCGTTTTGCCTCCTGCGTTTTGTCAGAAAAGTACACTGCGTTTTGTCGTTTTGTAAAGTAAAATTGTATTGCGTTTTGTCTTATTAGAAGTTGCGTTTTGTCTCTTGCGTTTTGCTTCCTGCGTTTTGGTTTTGCGTTTTGGTTTATTACAGGTTGCGATTTGCTTCTGCGATTTGCCTAATTGAAGACCCTTATTACGTTTTGCCTAGGAGAGACTATGTCCACTTCATTTATTGGTGGCGTTTTTGTCTCATAGGATTCGGCTAACATTTGTCTAAAGTTCTTCCATCATGCGATTTGCTTCTTGCGTTTTGTCTACCTTTGAATACCTACATTGCGTTTTAGTAGAAGGAAACTCTGGCAAAATTTCTTCTGCTCTGCGTTTTGTCTCCAACAACTTGAGATTTGCCTAAGGATCTTCACTGCGATTTGTCTACCTTATTCTTCAACCAAACCAAACCATACCAAACATCATAATCACCTAATATAACAAAATATTTCACCACTTTTAACATACAATAACTTACTCATTGTACCGATCCAAAGTTTATAAATAATATCAAGTAAACCATCATGTTAGTAATTCAGTATGATATTCAAGCGGCCTACTGTGATACACACCCTCCTATGCTCACGATAGGGACTGATTACCAATCATGGTTCATTAACGAATCCGGAGTGTACTGTAGAGGAAAGGAAATGGATTACGCACTCTTCAGTTTAATTGATCAAGGGTCCATTTGATGCTTGGATACCACAAAGGAATACAGTTTGGACACTACCCTGAGGGAGGTGGTTTTCTTGGGTCCAGAAAGGCCTCATACTTATGATGAATTCATGACAGATGAGAAGAAACTCACGATATGATGCAGATGTTGTGCAAACCAAATATTGCGTTCAAGGATATACCCAAAGACATTCTAAAAGCTATCAAATTCATAAAATTTGAAGCAAAAAAAAGCAATTTGGGGACAACGTCTAAAATGCTTCTCGAGGTTTCTCGAAGGCTCACCAAAGAAGCCAGAGGAATTCAGTATGTAAGAAGAATTTGAGCGGTTCAAGATGACTTCCAGGTAGAAACATCATCATGAGTACTATGTTCGATTTTACAAGCATGTCAATGACACAGGGAATATCAAATGACAATGCCTAAACTTTCAGCTAAACTCCACGTTTATGAACACATACATGTCAATGATAGGATAGGTTATGACAGCTACTTAAAACAACAAAGGTTTGAAAGAGACAAAATCAATGATCAGTGTACGCAATACTTAAACGAAGTCATGATGAAAAGCATGCTGCCAAGATCGACTGATTATTGAAAGAATCACTCCAACCACTAATGATCAACTTGCATTTGTATCAACTGTTCAACCCTATGCCCAATTGTCACATGTCCAGTCTCATCAATATTCTTCTTCATCAGCAGCACTCCAATCACCACACATTTAATCACTTCAGCATCCATAATTTCCTAAAACATCACAATTTGATTCTAGGACATAACCCAAACTGATTGAAATACTGAAACCTCACTAATACAAATGGCACTCCTTGCCTAATCCTTCAGAGCAACACTTCCTCGGACAAACAATCAACTTCGAACCTCGTCTAACACCCGTAATAAAGCAACAGTTCAGGATGGAAGGATCGTGGTTCAGAATGTTCAAGGACGACAGAATTAGAATCAGAATCAGAGGTATTTTACTCGGGGAAATGGTGCTGCAGGCAATAGAGGCGCACAGAATAGAGCTGGGAATGCCAATGTAGGTCAAGGAAAACCGGTCAAGTGTTATAATTGTAATGTGATTAGACATATTACATGGAATTGTACTCAGCCGAAGCGTCCATAGAATTATGATTATTTTAAGGACAAGATGCTGCTGATGCAAGCCCAAGGGAATGGTGCAGTTCTAGATGAAGAGGAACTACTCTTTCTGGCTGGTGAACAGGCCAACACCTTTGATGTAGATGTGGATAATCAACCAATCCAAGACTTAGCTCTGAATGAGGTCAACAATTTCCAGGCAGATGAATGTGACGCTTTTGATTCAGATGTTGATAATGAACCGACTGCTCAGTCTATATTCATGGCCAATTTGTCCTCAGCCGGGCCAGCAAATCCACAAGTTGGTCCATCTAATGCATCAATCTTATCTGAGGTACATATTCTAGAAAATGCTATTAATCATAGTGTTACTAATCAGGCCGAACATGAGATTCATAATGAAGTACAACAGGCAAATGCTATTGACTCAACTAGTGTCAATATGGGTAACAGTAATGTTATTCCATATGAACAATATTTTTTGGTCGATAATATTTCTGTTCTTGTTAACAAGGTTGTGCATATTCTTCTCTAAAATGATGCATGTTGTTTTGTTTTAATAATGATGCGTACATTCCTAATAAACCCTATAGCATAAACTTAAGATATATAAGGAACAAGTTGCTTTTGATGAACAATGTACTAAGTTTGAACTGACTGAACGTAAACAGACAATGGATGATCAAATGCATATGCTTATTCAAAAGAGATCATAATTAAAACAGAAGAAAGATTAATAAAGGTACTTTCATCTGTCATGTAGCAACTTAATTAACCATGGAAAACAACAAGATTTATTGAGAAACTACTAATGTTTTGAAACAAGAGTATATAACAGAAAGAAAACAAAATTCCTAACTGATTTCTCTCCAATCTGAACACCTATTGATTATAACTCGAGAATAAGTTACACTCACAAGATCAATCCATTCAAACTGTTCATATGATGCTAAATCCTACGATGGTGTATGACCAAAAGACTAAAACAGCAATAGGTGCCCAGAACCCTTTTTACCTCAGACAGGCCAAAAAGGCCCAACCGGCACTATATGATGGTGAAGAACTTCTTCTAAGGACACATCATTGTACCGGTAATTTTTTCAATCGTCTGAGGAAGGACCTAGAGTTCAGCAGAGGCTACAATAAAATAATATGCATGCAAAAATGATAGACTCTTGCCTGGTGGGAAAAGAGGGTTAACATTACACCCCCTAATTTTTTTAAAACTTAGAAGGAAAATTTTTAATGGCACATTTCACCCCCAGACTCTCAACTGGCAACTAATGGCAAGTATTTTGGTCATTAGATCTAAAAAAACGAAAGGCCGAAGAGCTAAAGGCAAATGCCCCACCCCTGACTATTCTACCACCTGCGACCGTGTTATCCCGTCCCTCCTATTAAAATACCGGTCCATCTGGTCCCTCGAACGCTTCCAAGTTAAGTCAAGTAGCAATATTGGTCTGTATGTAATTACTCAACTATTTTAGGTTTTAAGAAAAACTTATAAAAAGGTATTCATACCAACGGGATATGAAGGGGAAAGGGGGTTTGAGCAAACAAAACGGTGTTACGTAACTAAAATTTTTTCCATTTTTCAATTACTCATAAGAACCTTTTGACGGAGTTCACAAATCTCTTGTCAGCTGAAGGTTTAGGGTAATGAAGCTGTTTTGAAAATTTGGAAGCCGACGGTGTTGGACCAGATGAGATTGATTTAAAGAGTAGTGAGATAGAACGAAAAAACCTTCTTATCGCAAATGAGAATTTAATTGCTGAATTCTTGTCCAAAGATGTGTTTTATACTGCAACTGATTCTGTGCTAAATGTATCTATATTTTCTGACATGCATGATGCCTTCATTACCGCTCAAAAACGTTTTATTGCAAACTTGATCTGAAATTTTAAATCTAGAAACAAGATTCAAATGATGTCACGACTCACTGATCAAACATTTTTCCAAACTTGAAGTTGAGCACTTCAACTTACAATTAAAATATCAAAATCTCAAAGAATGTTTTGGAACCATAAAACCCGTGACATCTTCGGATGCTCCCTTATTTGACTCACTGTTTGTGATCGGGTAAACTAACTGAACAGATTCAAAGTCGAGGCACTAGATTCGTGAATTAAAGGAGAAAAATTTCTCGCTTAACAAAGAAAAATAGTGATTGATCCCCTTTTTGACCTTAAGGCCTTAGTTTCTCAGAACAAAGAGTTAATTGCAAAACGCAATGCCCTTCACCATCTCAATGAATGCTTTAGGGCAGAAAATGCAAAAGTTAAGCAGCATTATAAATAATTGTATGATTCAATTAAAAATTAACGAGTGCCATAACTATGGAACAGAAAAAACTTCTTTGTTAAGAAATTGAATACCTTAAGGTCAACTTAAAGAAACTCCAAATGTGTCACTATATCTGGGATGGTAAACCTAATGTGCTTCGCTCTGGTAGTTATAGTGATAGATGTTGAACTAATTCCCCCTCGCCTAAAAAATAATCGATAAGTGCATCTAGACTATATAAAACACCTTAAGGAAAGTGTAGAAACCCTTCGCGAAATAGTAGAAGAAGCTAAGGTGGACAGACCATTAGATACCTCACTTGCTTTTGCTTGCCGTTACACTAAACACTCTTAGGAGCTATTAGAACATGTATATTGGCACGTGTCGAAAGACTTACAACCCTCGCGATTAACAGATTTTGCCTCTACCACTTTAATTAGAAAAAGCGAGGTTCTTTTGTCAAACCATATGAAACCGCAACTCATAACCCACCAGCACAAGTTGAGCACCAGAAAATAAATTCGCCTAATGCACCTGGAATTCCCTCTACGGGAGTAAAAGGTGCCTCTGCAGCTAGCGGGTCAAAGCCTAAGGAGCAATATAAAGAAAGATAGACCTTGCAGCTTATGTGTCTTGAATCAAGTTGAGCCCATTTAGGTTGAATAAGCTCGATGAGGAACAAAAGAATCATGTTGATTTTTAAAGTATTTGCTACTAAGCGTACTGTAA
The DNA here is from genome assembly GCA_026074375.1 of Tanacetum coccineum. NCBI lineage: Eukaryota > Viridiplantae > Streptophyta > Magnoliopsida > Asterales > Asteraceae > Tanacetum > Tanacetum coccineum. The sequence continues at coordinate 10,972 of BQNB010094031.1, read as the reverse complement.
TTAATTCGATTTCTAATCTTCTTGTCATAAAAGTTGTAACAAAATGCTTAATTTATGTCTTATCATGTTATTGTATTGTGCGTTTGAGGTGTTTGTTAATCAATCCCTTGCCGTTAGAAAGGCAGTGCCCTTTAGTTAGGTCTACTGCTTTATGAGTGTTGTATGCCAGCCGATCACAGGAATATTGTGTACTTCTGTAGCTTATATCTTGCTTGTTTTTTATTACACTAACCACCAGACTATTCCAACTGCAATTGGGGTGATCTAATGTATTCAAATCCTCATATTCGCTTTGTTTAAATGCAGGTTGTACAGATCGTTCTCTGGTATTTTGGACTCTGGGCTGCTCACAATACATATGCTGAGATCGCCTCACGGCTCAAGAAGTTTCATGAAAAAATTTAATATCGGGACTGTTAGATTTGGAAACAAAATTAAACAAAAAATAAACCCAAAAAACACCCAAAAAAACAGATCATTTTGGTGCAATTATAGGTTATGGAGATTATGTTATTAGCGACAGTGTAATCTCTAGGGTATATTATGTGGAGGGACTTAGACACAACCTTTTCTCTGTCGATCAATTTTGTGATTTTAATCTTGAAGCTGCCTTCAAGTATAAGCATACGTGTTTCGTCAGGAGACTTAATGGGTGTCGTCCCTTATTAAAGGAATCGTGGCACGAATTTATACACCATTTCTGTTGAAGACATGATGAGGTCCTCTCCTATTTGCTTACTGTCTAAAGCCTCAAAGAACAAGTCCTGGTTATGGCATCGCCGTTGAATCACTTAAACTTTGGTACTTTAAATGATCTTCCTCGTAAAGATCTTGTTAGAGGCTTACCTCGGTTGAAGTTAACAAAGATTCATCTATGTTCCGCATGCCTAACTTTAGAAAGAGCAGGAAATCTACCTATAAACCCAAAGACGCTCGCGCTCTCACCTCACACTCGCGCTCGCGCGAAGTTCTACACACCCTTCACATGGATTTATGCGATCCGCTGAGAGTGCAGAGTATTAATGGGAAGAAATACATTCTAGTAATAGTCGATGATTTCTCCAGGTTTACATGGGTGAAGTTTTTGAGATCCAAGGATGAGACTCCCGCTTTCGTAATCAACCTGTTAAAACAACTTCAAGTTGGTTTTTCTAACAAAAACTGTCAAGGTTGTGCGGACTGATATCTGGCACCGATTTGTTAATAAAGATTAACTGATCATTATTGAAAGCGTTGGCATTACCATATGCGAAGACTGTTCGAGAACTTTCTTAGTAAAATGGATTGTCGATCGAAGGAACCGCCACTCCTTGTGACAGCATGCAAGGCTATGTTGATCTTTTCTAAGGCTCCATTATTTCTTTGGGCATAAGTTGTGGCTACTGCCTGTTACACCCAAAACCGATCCCTCATACATACTCTTCACGATAAAACCCCATATAAACTTGTGCATGACAAGAAACCGGATCTTTCGTTTCTTTGTGTCTTTGGGGCTCTTTGCTACCCAACAAATGACAATGAAGATCTTGGTAAATTGAAAGCTAAAGCAGACATAGGGTTCTTTTTCGGTTACACACCAAACAGGAAGGGTTACCTAATCTACAACAAACGAACTTGACAAATCATGGAAACTATTCACGTTACATTCGATGAGCTAACTGGGCAAACGGCTCCTGTTCTCTCCAGTCCAAGACCTGCTCCTAACCTTTTGATGCCTGGACCTATAAGTTCAGGGCTCGTACCTAATCCTTCTCCTGCTATACCTTATGTACCCCCTACCACTAATGAATTGGAGACTTTGTTCCAGCCGATGTTTGATGAATATTTTAAGAATCCACCTTCTGCTAGACTGGTACCACCTACTCCTGCAGTTCAAGTTCCAGTCAATCAAACCGGTCCATCGGTATCCATCTCCGTTAATCCAGATGCACCCATGGAAAGTTATTCACCCTCATCTATGGATCATCAATCTTCTTCCTGTCCCTTATTGGTGTTGCAGCTTGCATTTTGTTAAAGTAAATCCTTTTGCTTTGGCTGATCCTGAACCCTTTGTTAATGTCTTTGCTCCAGAACCGAGCTCTGAAGCATCATCATCTGGGGTAATCTCGATAGCTGAACCGAATCACTAAACTCAACCTCATGAACATCTCCGAAAGTGGACTGACTCTCACCCGATTGATAACATTATTGGAAATCCTTCTTGACCAATATCCATAAGGAAACAACTTGCAACAGATGCCTTGTGGTGCTTCTATAATTCTATACTGTCGAAAGTCGAACCGAAAACTTCCAATCAGCGGTTACTGAAGACTGCTGGTTTCAAGCAATGCAGGATGAAATCCATGAATTTGATCGACTGGACGTATGGGTAACACTAGTGCACCTTTCCTCAGACTTTGCACAATGTCTATTGCTCTTAAGTGGAAATTGCAAACTGTTGAGGATTTACAAGGAGATGCGTTATTGCACTATGATGCTGAGATGGAGCTCATGAATCTAATTCTTCTTTCTATTCCAAATGACATTTATAATTCTGTGGATGCTTGCACTTTGGCTAAGGACATGTGGAAAAGAGTTGAACGTCTTATAAGGGGAACTATACAAAACAAAGTTAATAGAGAAACTCATTTTTGGTATGTGCTTAATTACACATACCATTTTCCATTAAAACCAGACTTAAACGATCAAAAACGTACCAAAAATACCTTGTATTTGTATGTTTTCATTTATATTGTGCAGGAAACGGATATCCGATAAAAGGACGAAAAATCAAGAAAAAACGGACAAAACCGAGCATGAAAGAAAAGTCAAATCAAAGCCAAAAGTCAAAAAGACAAAGTCAACCCAAGTCAACCCCGACAAAGTCAAAGTCAAAGGCGGAGCCGATATCGAAGAAATGTTAAATGGGCCAACCCGTACCCATCTAATGGGCCGAGCCAGCCCATTTAAACATTATAAAGACTTTTTAATCCTTAAAGATTTAATAAAGGCCCAGCACTCTTTTATTATAGCCGGCCCAACAAACAAGCCCAACATAAACACTTAACAACCTGTTAACCCAACCCTCTTTTATCCCTTACTCTGTTAGTCCTTTAAGGACTAACGGTGCAAACAAATGCCAACCACAAGGGCTTAATCTGCCAACTCCCCCCCAAAGTTATATTACCTACAAGGACGATTTATGCAATAAATATATACACCTTGAGGGGCCAAAGTTGCCCATTCCCTAAATTTTAACCCTGTTATACCCAAACCCATTTTAACCCTTTTTACCCGCCAAAACCACAGGGTACTGTTTATCTCCCTCAACTCACGCTTTGTGTGTGTCCTGTCCCTGCAACAAACAGACAAATTCTTTCACCCCAAGACAAGAACATCACCATCCCATCATTCCCCACCTCACAAAATGCCAACTCCACCTTGGCAATCTTGAAACGAACCATTGGACAGAGCACAAGGACAAAGAATCAAGGGTGGGGATCAATTGGATTGGGGGCCAAGGCAGATTAAGGGTCAGGATGGTGCTTGGTTTCCTCTCACAGCAAAAACACAACAAACACAAGAAAGAGAAGGCAAAGAACTCCCCGCATATAAAGAGAAGAATGAAGACAGAGAAAAATATATAACTAGGAGTAGATTAATTTAATTTTTAATGTTTTTAAATTTATGTTTTTAGTCTTTTAAATTCTGTCATTTAAGTTTTCAAGCCTTGTAATCTTTTTATGTTTAATGAAAATTCAAGTTTATTGGTCTATGCAAATCTGTCCCTTTTTATTTTATGTCATTAAGCTATTTTTGTTCAAAAAAGCCCTTTCCATAAGCTCTCATAAGCTTATAAAATCCTTTTTTTACTCATTTAAACTTTCACAAAAGCTTTTAGTGAAAGCTACTGTTTCATACACCCAAAACTTTGGTTTGTAGCTTATTGGATGAATAAGCAATTTTGGATGGCTTATTGGGTATTAGAGCTTATGTGGATAAGCATTAGGTGGTTTAGAAGTTAGTAATCAGTCCTTCTAGCATTGATGCAGGTATAACTCTTCTTCTCTCATTTTAAGCTATTTTACTGTTTTTGCTTATTATTGCTTGTTTAAGGTCTTTTACTTCTTATTGTTGATTATTATGGTTGTTTATTGCTTATGTATGCTTATGTGTTGTTTAGATGTCATTTATTCATGTTTTTTTTAGAACTGTCTGAATTGGCTTAATACTGCTTATTCTTGTTGGCTTATTTTAAATGCTTATATCTGTGATTTACTTGCTTTTCAGTACTTAATATTGTTAGTTTATAATTTGTCTTTGAAATTCTTGGCTTATTTCAGTTTGAGTTAGTTTTAAAATGATTTTTAGATTCTTAAAGGGGTGTTTGGTTTAACAGCTAAAATGGGTCAAAAGTGGTATTAAACCACTCTGGGTCATAAGGCCAGTTTTAACAGTCTATTTTAAGCTCATTTAGTCAGGTTTTATAAGTTTCTAAATTTAAAAATAAGTTTTAAGTTGATTTCTATAAGTTGTTATAATCTGTAGTTTTAAATCCTTTCATATTATTTTGTATTTAATCTTTGGTTAAAAGTCTTTTCAATGTGTTGTTCTACTTCCTTTTAGAGTAAAATGCAGTAAGGAGAGTAGAGTTTAAATCTAACTTTTGTATTCTGCATTAGGTTCACTTCTGTCATTTATAGTTAAAGCCTTTTAAGAGTCAAAAATTCAGCAGTAAATTTAGCTTATCTCTCATAAGTTGTCAAATCTAATTGTTTGTCCTATAAGCTCATTATGGTCCATAGTTTATCTATTAATGCTTATTTTGTGTTTTAAATCCCTCTTTTTAGCTTAAAGTTAGCCTGCAAAAGGCATTTGTCTTTTTTTTAAAAAGACTCAAAACTAAGTAAAAGCTGAGTGTGAGTAACCTTTTTTTCATTTGCCATTTTTCTTAGTTAAGTTGTGTTTCAAACTTCCTTTTCTTTGCTGATATTTTTAGTTTATTGGTCAATCTTTAAGGGCATATAAGCCTCATGCCCATAAGGATCCATTAAGCTGTTCAAATTTAAACCCAAAAGTGATCCCTTAGGCTGTTTGCCTGCAGTTTAGACCCTTTAGGTTATTTGCTAATTTAAGCTTATTGCTTATTGATTTTGCTTAATTTAGGTTTAGTTCTACTTATTAGGATAATTTTAATCAATTTTAGCTTAATTATCTTAGGGTAGAGGTTATTTAGTCTTATTTGCAATTTTAGTCTAAAAATGTTAAGTTTTAAGCCTTTTAGCATTTCTGTCATATTAGCTTAGTTTAAGTCTTTTTCCTTGCTTATTTTTGTTCTCAATTGCTTATTAGGTGTAGCTTATTACCTGTTTTAGCTTATTACTCTTTTTCATCAGCTTATTTTGTCTAAAATGGTCAAATAGTTTAGCTTGATAAGCTATTGTCATCTTTAAGCTCATTTTTTAAGCTTATTACAGCTTTTCAAAAATAATCTCAAGTTTTAAAGTTGTTAGTTTTAAGCTTATTTATAACTTTGTTTTTAAAGTTTTTCAAAATGAAAAAAAAACGTAGTAGGGAAGTCAGGGGTGAGCAAAGCTCGAACCCCTGACCTCTACCCACTCAACCTTTATAGCACCTCACACATTCACACACAAACCAACTGCCCTAGGGTCTTTTTCAATTTATTCTTACACAATTAATCTTTTATAGTCTTTTTAGCCAGTTTTACTTATAAGCTGTTTTTAGCTTATTTAACAGCTTATTTGATAAGTTGTTTTCACCATTTCATTTTTCTTAAATTCCTCACTGTTCAAGCTACTTTTCATGATTTTTCCAGATTTTTTTTAAATTGTTTAGTATTTTTTGTATTTAATTTTTGTTAAAATCATTTTTAATTCATAAAAATTATAAAAAGTCAAAAAAATCTAATTCTTTTTTAGAAAATTTTCTTTTATCAAATAGGACTTAGGAAAATTATATTTTTTTAGAAAATTTTCTTTTAACGGGATTGAATCCCGTTTACGTTTTTCGTGTTTTTAAGCTTTAAACGCTTTCGTTTTTGGTTTAGTTTTCTTAGTTCTTGCATTTTAGACATTTAGGATTTATAAAAAGTTAAATAATCACTTTAGAATTAAATTTTGATAATTTAGGTTTTAAGTCGCGTTCGTTTCTAATTCCCGTTAACGTTTTTAGCCCGTATCTTTAATTGCCTTTATTGTTTGCTTTCTTTTAGTTATTTTTTGCACTTTATTAGTAGAAATAGATTCCAAATCAAATCTTTGATTATTCAAGCATAATTTCAAACCGATTCTCGATTTTCAAATTCACGCCTCGTCGGGAAGAACGACCCGGGTCCGGTTTTAAACTTTGTGGATAACGAAGTGAGAAACCGATACTTCCGGAATACTATACTATATATATTTTGAGAATACTTATTATATATATTATATTTATATAGTAAGAAAACCTCATTGTCAATTTTTGGCGCCGCTGCCGGGGAGGCCGTGAGACGATTATCGAGTTGAAGTTTGTTGTGCCTTGAAGACCCTTCCTTGTGAAGTTATTTTCTTTATAAAAATATAAAAATACAAAAATATTTTTCATTTTCTTTTATTAGTATATAAAAACAAGAAAAATCAAAAAAAAAAATAAAAATAAAAACATTGTCCTAAATAAAGATAAACAATTCATCATCAATATAATGCTTTCCACTGAAGCATTATCATAATAAGTTCCAGAACAAAAGAT
>BQNB010094030.1:2630-20259 GCA_026074375.1 Tanacetum coccineum | reverse complement strand
TATTCATCTTTGCTAATTTGATTTTAAACAGGATCTAGATTGTTTAGCTTATTTGAATTTGGTATGGCTTATTTGATGGTGTTTAGCTTATGAGTTCTTAGTAGCTTATTGAAGTATTGGCTTATTAGGTTCGGCTTATTTAGATTGGATTTAGCTTATTGTAGTTTAGTAAGTATTGTTTAACTAGTACTTTAAATTTCCATTGGGCTACATTTTGTTTTTTATCTGATTGGGCCACGTTTGATTTAATATTGGGCATGTGTTTGATTTTGGGCCTCGTTTGGGAAATTAGACTTGCATTTGGGCTGCAATTAATTGGTTTGGGTCTACGTTTGGTTTGAGCAGTGGATATTTGGGCTGAGTGTTAGTATTAATAGTAATTGCAAAGTGGTAATTGTTATAACTGTTTTTACATAACAGTTTGTTGATTTGTATTGTGTTTTTGGTACCGGTCAACTCATAAGGCGTGGAGCTTAAGGGTTTAATAAGCTAGATAGAATTTGACTATTTTCTTTAGCTTATTAAATCGGGTGTTATCGTTTATTTACGGCTCTCCAGTTCGGTTTAATTTTCTATCCTTTTTCAATTTATTAGTGTAGACTTAGTTTAAAATGTTTAGCTTTGCTTATTTAATCATTATGCGTAGTGAGTAGTTTAATTTTATGCTTGTTAAGTAAATTGTGTTTAGTGAATTAAGTGTGGAATTTAATAAGTGAATAGTGATTAATAATTTTTAAAAATTATTTAGTTTAGTGTTTTATTTAGTTGAACGGGCAAAAGACGTAAGATTAGGAAGGCATTAAATTAGTAATTAATTTCTCAATAAAAAGTTGTTTTCAATATTAAGCCAACGTTTTGAGGAATCAATTTATTAGACGGAAATTAGTTCATCATTAAGTTCTAAAATTTCACACTTAAGAATCTATTCACTTTTACTTGACAAGCATATTTTTCTTTATATATCTTTCATCTTATTATCTTGCTTGTTAATTAGTTTAATCTAGTTTTTCAATTTAATTAGTTTTAAAACAAAAACAAAAATATTTAGCAATCCAGCATCAAACAAAACGCTTACGTGGATTTCAAATTCATCTCTCGTTGGGACACGACATCCGGAGGATAAACTATTACTTTTTCTAAAGTAATTTTTATATCTAATGGGATACTCTCTATATTATTACTATTTGGTATTATATATTATATATATATTACTCGAATCAGGCTACCTATCTTGCTTCAACCCATGTGTAAGTCTTTTCCATTAGACCTTTGTAAGTGGATGGAAGGTCCGTGGAGAGATGCTCGACCAAGATCCTCATTCTCAAGCCATGAACAAAACCCGAGATTCGTTGTTCTTCATGTAAACCCAGGATCTGCAAGGTGTCATCTGTATATCTGGTGATGAAGGCTCGAGTGCTTTCGCCTTCTCTTTGTTTGATGTTTTGGACAGCTAGATGCGTCTTTGTGAACTTCTTTTGTTGACTAAAATGCGATCGGAACTTTGCCTTGAGATCTTTGTAATCGAGGATACTACCTGCTTTCTGACTGTTCCACCATATTCTGGCAGAGTCTTTGAGGGTATATGTGAACATATGGCAGGCTACCGGCATTAACCATTTTTGCATCCGTATAGCCCCTTCAAAAAGGTATAGGAAGTTATTTGGGTCCCCCTTTCCATCATAAGAACCGATATGGGAAGGCATTTTTAGTCCGTCTGGGAGGAGGTAATCCTCTATCCAGCGCACGAAAGGTGTTACCGAACCCACAGGGTTTGGGACAGCGCCCGTCAGGTTTGGGTTGGTATACGCAGGCATGTTTGGTAATGTGTAGATTGGTTATGTATAAAAAGGGTAACTGTTTGTAGGCATATTTACAGGGTACGTGAAACCGTTCTGGGAAGGCATATTACTATTTGCAAAGATCTGTGGTGCGTGCCCTCCCTGTGGGAGATGGGCAGGAATTCCCCTTATAGGGAGGTTTCCTGGTGGAGTTTGCGTAGGGAAGCTTAAATGCTGCCCGTTAACATAACTCGTAGGTTGTTGATAAGGGTGATGTGAGTAGGCATGAACCCGTTGGGTATACTTAAGCTATCAGGTATGAAAGGTTAAGCATGGTGTGAGAGGAACGTACCGTTAGAAGGGAGATTCCCTCCTATGTTATTTGGAGGTGCCTGACCTCCATAAGCAGAAGTCAGAGAAGATTGCAAAGGTTGTCCATTCTCGCCTCTCCCCAAATAGGCTGCTAAAAGTGGAGGGAGATTCACACTTTGACCTTCATTTCCTCTGGGTGATTCTTCTAAAGGCCTTCCCCCTTCAGTATTCCTTTCGACCCTGCTTTCCCCTCTACTCTGAGCTCCTTCAAACCCCACTGTTCTTTCCCCCCGTCTACGAATCCTGGGAGATGCTATTCGAAGAGGTGGAGTGGCAGTTATGATAGGCTCAGGTCTTGGCTCCATCTCTCATTCTTCATTGTAATCTTCGTTGAAGTACTCTAGTTCGGTTCGGAGGTCATTATTACACATCTGTCTTCGCCGGTCCCTTAAGAGAGACTCAAGGGCTTCATAATTGGCTTTGACGAAAGCTGGGCTAATCGTGGGATTGGGATTAGCTGAGGTGGAAGCACGATAAGCCATGGGCGTATTTTCAGGAGTGGTGGCGGCAAACATGGTGGTAGTTATGGGTATTGCCAAGAAACCCGATGGTGGTGTAATTTCTCTCCCGCTTGTCATGCCGAAAAAGATGGTGAGTTATTTTGACAGTTACTAGGCTTGGTTTGAACAGGACTAATTGTTGCGGTCCCACGGATGGCGCCACTGATTGTACAAATATGGGAACGATCAGGCTTAGATGAGATCGAAGAGTTCTTTGAGTGATTGTTTAGTTGCCAAGCCTTGAAATGACCTGTATCAACACAAATGAAAACACTACGTTAAGTGAATCATAGGGGGTGTCCCTGCGATCACCTTCGGCGTGAGATTAAGTATGTGCTTTGTATTTGGTAAAGTATGGTAACGTAAGTAAGTATGTCAAAATTCTAGCCATACCTGGAGCCCTTACCATCTAATTATAGGTGTAGAAATGAGATGGGACGAGGCTTAGCATAAAGATCGGTGATCGTAGGGGCATCCCACGATTTAAGGGGTGATTCTTGGGGTTGTGTACTGATTCGTCAAATAGCATACATATAAAATAACACAAATGCAAATCTCAACCAAATGCCCTTAACCAAGGCAAAAGGTCAAAATCTACACAAAGAGATTAAATATATAAGAATCAATGATAAAAAGATTCCGGAAGAGATATTCCCGGGTCGTATGTCCCAACGAGGCTGCAATTGAAAGTAATCCTGGTTTGATGAGAAATTGAATGATGGAGAATATTTAGATATGATGGAAACACTGATATAATTACAACTAAAATTAATTAAATAAAACCTAATTTAATCTACGGGAAACAGATATAGGAAATGGGGATCTTAAAAACTACGGGAAACAAAATTAGTTATAGGGAAATCCTAAAATTAAATCTAAATTAAATACGGGGAACAGAATCAGGTATCGGGAAACCTAAATACTAAAAATTAAGAAAATAAATGCTAAATTAAATTAAAAATCAAAATTAAATTCTAATTAACTTAATTTGAAAAATAAAAAAAACTAGAATAAAAACGGAGGTCGTTTGAATGTAAAACGAAAAGAAACGGTAAAACGCACCCGGTAAAACAATTGAAAGTAATTCCTGGTTTGATTGAAAAATTGAATTTGATGGAGAATATTTAATATGAATGGAAACACTGATATAATTTACAACTAAATTATTAAATTAAAACCTAATTTAATCTACGGGAACAGGTGATACTAGGAAAATGGGGATCAAGTATATAATAGTAAAAAGTGTGCCAACTACGGGAAGCAAAATTAGTTATAGGGAAATCCTACAAATTATATCAATACTAAAATACTGGGAACAGAATCAGTAATCGGGAAACCTAATACAAAAAATATATAATAAATAAATGCTAAATTAAATTAAAAATCAAAATTAAATTCAAATTAAGTTAATTGAAAATAAAAGAAAAACAAGAATTAAACGGAGGTCCGTTGAATTAAAACGAAAAGAAACGTAAAACGCACCGGTAAAAACGGGTGCTAAAGACTGAAATTTAAGAAAAAAAAAACCTTATACTAAATTTTATATTTTTCCTAGACACTAAATGACAAAAGAAAATTTTATAAAAAAGAAAAATATTTTTTTATTAATTTTTGGATTTTTTATGAATTTTCTAAGATTTAATTAATTAACAAAAATAAACTTTTTCTAAAAATTAACACTAAAATTTTTCTTTTATTTTTCAAAAATACTAGATTTAAAATGAAAATTAATGCAAAAAGACTTTTAATTTTTCAACTATTTTTCTATTTTTTATGATTTTTATAAGAAAAAGTAATAACTAAAATCTATTTTAATTGCTAGAAAATACAACTTTAATGAGAAAAATATAGAAAAATGGTTTTAAGATACTAAAATGGTGCAGAAAATTAATGGAAACAAAAGCCCTAATTTTTATTAACTAATTGAACCCTAATTTGCTTAATTAAAATTATAAACCCTAATTAATAAACCTAAAAACAAAAATATTAAAACTATTTTATTTAATAAGAAAGACAGGGTAGAATGTGAAATAAAGGAAAGATAAGGGTAGGCGGGCGAATTTTGGAAATTTTACACTACAATAGAAACGAGTGCCCCTTAACTTAAAGAAAAGTACCAAACAAACCCTACGCTAGCAGCTTATTTTTGGCTTATTAAATTTTGAGAATTAGCAAAAACTTAAAACTACAAAGTTGCTAAACAGCTTATTTTTAACAACTTTAATAAAGACACTTTGAACTTTTGACAAAAGAATAAGCTACAAAATAAGCATCTAAGTTGCTGTCACAGAAAGTGCTTGTTTTTTTAGCTTTTTAGATTTTGGCTTATTATGAGCTTAATATTGGATGAAACTGAGAAACAAAAGCCTCTTAATGTAGCTTAAGATATGTACTAGAGATGTCTAATCTAAAATTAACCAAGCTTTAACAAAAATTACAAGAAAATGATTCTGAAAATGAGCTAGTTTTAGTTTAAAACTGTTAAGAGACTATAACAGCATAGGCTGTTGATGCTGGTGCAATTGGTAATGCACTAATGCAGGCTAAACTCAAAGTTTAAAACTCTTGATCAAATGACTAAATGCATTCATGTATGAACTTAACTAAGTGAGATTCTTAAAGGCTTATAAATTTCTAAAATCTAAAGCTACTTAAACTGAAAAATGCCCTGGTGCTGGAATTAAACTTATAAGCTCTAAACTTTATATTTCAACTGTCTAATTCTTAAAACTTATTTAAAACTTGATATCATAACCTAATACAATTGTATGAAAAGAATTGACAAGGTGCAGTTGACTTTAAGAGTCAAACAAGGCTAATCCCAAACACTCCTTAATAAAAAACTGTCAAATCTAAATTGCACCTAAAGTCTTTTTAAAACTAAAGCAGCTTAAACCTAATATCTACTCTACTTAATTCTAACCTATTTAAGCTATTTAAGCTATAAAATCTATAGCTTATTAAGAAAAATAAGATACTTACTCTACTAGGCCTAAACTACTTAGTAAGACAGAAATGAAAAGGGAAATTCTAACTTTACTTTAAACTAAACCAGCCTTAAAACTAACAAACTTATGAACTAACTAAGCTAAGTAAACAGGATTTAAGCATAAGATAAAACAGAAAATTTGAATTAAGCTAAATGAAATTTAAACCCTTTTTTATTAGAGATAGAAATATTACAACATAAACTTTTAACTGAAGCTAAGTTACACTAATTGCTTAAGAAAAATACATAATTTAAAACATTTAACTAAAAAAACAAGGTAAAGTGGTGTGTGGTGTTCGGCTTGTTCTCTTCTCTCTTATACAAGTCTCTCAGCCTTCCTTGGTTCTTGGGATGAGTTTGTTGTGAGAGTACAAAACTTTCCCAAGGCAATCCTAGCCCTCCATTTCTTTTCTATACCATCTCACCATTGAAGGTCTTCGGGTTTTTGTAAATTGCCAAGTGGGCATGGTTATAGGGGTGAGGTGAGCTGGGAAGTGTATGGGGAGAGCAGGGAAAATGTACTAGGGAGGGTGGTATTGGCTATAAACCATGGGGAAGGCTGTTTGGGTTTTGGCGGGTAAGCGGGTTGGGGTACAGGGTTGTTGCACTGGTTTAAAAGGGAAGAATGAAAAAGATGCAATACTAGCCCTCCATCTTTCATTCTCTTTCATTTCATTTAAGCCGAAAAATTCAGTTATAAAAGAGGGTTTGGAAAGTGACACATATGGTCCTTGTCGTTTTATAACAAAAGAATTAAAAGGGTTTTGGGTAATTGCAATAATGGTCCCTGCTGTTTATAACTAAAAGAGAAATAGAACTTTCAACAATTGGCAGCTTTGGTCCCTGGATTCTTTTTGCCTCTTTTTCTTTATAAAACAAGTTTAAAAATTAACATTTTTGGTCCTTATGTTTTATAAAAAGGTTATTGGGCTTGGGTTTGCATTGGGCTTGTATTGGGCCCAATTAAGTGTGTCTGGGCCCAATAAGGTTTAGGCTTATGTTATTGGGCTTTTTAAGGCCCAATAAGGTTCAGGTGGGTTTTGTGTGTACAATGGCTGAGATTGGCTGTAACTGGGCTAGGATTGGGCCTTCAAAGTCTTCACAGTCTTTGTCAATTGCACACAAATGGGCTGTTGAAATTGATTGAGGGCCCATTTGGTCTTCACAGTCTTCATAGTTATACTATTGGGCTTTTGTTTTGTGTTGGGCTTTGGCCTTGATTTTGCACAGTCTTTTCCATTCCATGCTCAGTTTTGTCATTTTGGCTTGGTTTTCTGTCTTTTTGTTGATATCCACTTCCTGCACAATACAAATGCAAAACAAACATATATTTGGCAGTTTTTGTCTGTTTTTGGTCATTTAAGCTCGTTTTTAGAGGTAAAAGATATGTGTAATTGCGATCACTTATCATATACCTCCAAACTAAGGTATTGTGTGTCCTCACGCAATGTTATGAAGTAAACATGTAAGCCTCGTTTTCACCATTTTCTGAATTTACACTAACTACAACTATTTTTTTTTTGATTTTTCTTATATTTTTTTTGTTAACAGTTTGACTTTATTTATTTATTAAATACTGGATCATAGAATGGAGAAGGTCGTAGAGTGATCTACGGATGTCCTGACGGAGTATAAAACTAGCAAGGGATTAATTCATCGTCCTCGATTTTTCACTAGTTCCCTCCCCCCTAAGTCTTAAGCAATTAAACAAGATCATTGTCGATATAAGTTTATATGTTAAGCGTCATACTTATGACTTGAGATTTTTCAACTCCCAAACATGGATTATACGATGAAGTGTGTACTCATTTTAATTTTAACCTATAGAGACTCAACTTATTTTTCATAGTCATAATTTTTTTCCAAAAAAAATGAATCATTGACTCAGAGCAAAACTTATTAGACTTCGTACTTGATTTCGAGTGTTAAACTTTAATAACTTTTTGCAACATTTTTCAAAATCATAATCATAAGTTCTTAAAGCTAGGAATGCGTTGCTTAGTTTGAACCCCTACCTCGTGGTTAACGTAGTAGGATATCACGACCAACGACCGATGTTCTTTAGTTTGAAAACTCCGCCCCGTTGCTAGGTAGTGGGAATCACATTCAAACCTTCCTTCCTTAAAATGGCTAAGGATTGGTGTCTTAGTTTGAACCCTCACCTAGACCTTTCTTCCAAGTGAGATATCACGACACACCAAATCCCTAGAAGTAAAGACGTCTTAGTTTGAACCCCCACCTCGTTGCTAGCGGAGTGGGATATCACGACACATCTTTAACTTGTTCCATAATATCAACTGCATGCTTCATTGGCAAAATTTCAATATTTATGCATTTTTGCATTCACATTTCATTCATGCTTCTTTGGCATTTATCTTTTTAATCACTACAAAATCTCGTTTTGAAAACTCAAGTTACAAATTTGAAGCTTTTTCTGAAAACATCGATTGACTTAGTTGAATTAATTTGAGTACGTATGATTAGGTGGATTAGAAATTCACGGGAGAGAAAACCACAAGTTACTTGTATAAGTTTTTAGAAGGATCTTGCTTAGCACATAAACTTATATTTAACTCTATCATTTCTCGTTCTTCATATTTTTAAAATTCAAAGCTATAGAATTCGTGAAAGCTTGCAATAAAGGAACTAGCGTAGGGCTCAGCGACGCCCGATAAGTCAAAAAATTTATTCTTTATTCTACCCAAAAGGAAAAAGAAAAAACTGTGACAGTAAACACTTATTATATTTTGAAATAATTTCAAATTTTTTTCTTTTTTTTGGTTATTTTGTTGTGGTAAAAACGGGTTTTGTGGGTTACAATGCTACAGGAACCAATCATATCGAAGATACCCCCCAAACTAGACACTAAACATTCGTCCTCGATGTTTTGAAGGGTATTACATTAAACCTAAGGCCATTTATGAAGGTTTGCAAAAGATAAAACGTTTAGCGATGAAGGATTAGGATATCGGATTCCCATTTGAAGCTGTGGATGTGAACTGTTGATGAAATGACAAAACTGAGAGTCTATCACAATGCCGGGCAATCCTGGACAATAAACAATAACAAAAACATGGAAAACACGGGTAATGGAAAAGATAAGCTATTTTACACAACAACAAAACACTTATTTAACACTACATACTGCTACTACTACGATAAGCTATGATAAGCATGGGGTGCCTCCCACGAAGCGCTTGTTTAAGGTCGCTATGCTTGACCTTCACAAGGATTTATGGTTCCTTGACGAACAAGTGGAAATTAAAAATCATCATCGGGACTTTCATTCAAGTGACTATGATAAGTACTTGAATTCATGAAAGTTCCACCCGATGAGATACATCCGCTTAGTAGATGTTACTTTGAAATGCCGGGAACATTATATGTGTTTCAGATCCCCGGAGAGAAGATAAGGTGGAATACGGTAATGAAAAGAAATGGGAGAAAGTCCATACAACATAAGAGCGAATGGATTCACTAGGAGTATGAAATCTAACTAAGGGTGGCACAAACATTAAGCACATGAACTCTTGGTTCTCTTTTTTGGAAAATATTCCCACCAACATCCATTGTTGAGTTTGCCCAGCTCGGGCTCATCTTAAAGGAAACAATTCATAGCTTCATGTTGAGATATGATTGAGCGAGTTCATCACGGCGAACTCTCATGAAAAATCACTCCTATTTGGAAGGATGATTTGAATTGATCGAAAGATCAATCGATGAACGAATCATATTTAGAAAAAGAAGAATCAGAAAAGTATAGTGGTACTGCCATTACTATTCTTTTTGTAAGATGATCGTTAAAAAATTTAAAAAATATTTAACTCAATGTAGAATGCGTTTTTTAATCTGGAGGAGATAACTCAGAATGCTCGTAGTGGTGGGACTGCTCACTTTACGAATCTCTTCACATATTTAAAGCTAGAAAAGTTCCTGATTCGGGCAAGAAGCAATTATCAAAGGTGTTAGTCTCCTCCAGAAAAGGTTAGAAAGTGGAGGTTTAGACTTGGTCACAAGACAACGGAAGATGGACACGGGTTATCTTTTTAATGCTTTGATTTGCAACAAGACGATTGACTCTTCACAATTTTTCACGAAGGGGTTTGATGTCTTTGATTAATAAAGTATGCTGTCATCCTCAATCCTTCCACATCTTCGGGAATACCAATCTCCTTCACCTTCGAACTAACTGGCCTCAGAATTGGGAGTGATGCTACTTTCAACATACTGTTGACATCGTTACTGAGAGAATGATATCTTATCACGTCGAAGTAGAATCATCGTTAGAATCAGAGAAATCCTCAGATTGATTCTCTTTTGAAATGTCAAGAGGCTGGAGATTGTCATGAAAAGGAACATCACACACTTTGGGAAAGCACCTTTGGACTACTTGGGAGTGGGATAAGGATTTCAACACGAATGACTTTATGATTAGTTCCGATTCCGTTGCCGAATTGTTGTCAAGATGCTCATTCTCCATAATTAGAGAGTTTACGGGCTCCTCGGTTTGATAAATCGGGTGTGATTGTCAATGTGTTGGGGGTATTAGTCAATTGTCATCATCATCATCACAAATGGGAAATCTTTCCAATACGCTCTTTTAGTCGCTTTTGACTCTTCTGCATTCGCTTCTCTTCTTCTTTCTTTTGATAGCTTGAGCCAATCAAATCATGAAAGTTGTTATTTGCAGTATTTGATCGCTCACGATCTCAAGAATTAGAATGCTCATTCTTTGGGAATTGATAAAACCTCATTTTGTGAATTTAAGATCTGATTGATAGTCGGTATTTGCGAGAGGTTGAATTTGTCTAAAAACCGAAAAGAATTAGAATCATAGCAAGGATTTTGCGCATGATAATAGTTTTTTCCTTCATTCATTTGTTGACATGAAATGTTTTCATGAGGGACCTCCAATAATTACAACAAGGAATTGTGTTGTTGAAGGACTTGAGGATTTTGTGAGAATTAAAGTCTTGATTGTAACACAGTAACGATTCGGATAAACGATCTTGGAGTGAACAATCGTAACCATAATGAAATTGTTTCCAAAATTCTCATATGGAATGAGTCGGGGGTTTGGAGAGGGTTTGCATAAGCGGATTGTTATTAGATGAGTACGGAGTTAAAACATTTGGTGTTTCACTCGAAACCTTACAATAAAACGCAAATCCATAATATTCATTGCGCCACATTTTGTTGGGCATTGACAATAATTATTGGTATTTGCACATTTTTTTGAGCTTGTGGGATCTTATCAACAGTTTGTTTAGTTGGTTCCGGATTAGAGATAATCGGAGTTTTCGGTGGACAATTATAACCAATATGAGCACCTTTCCCACAAGACTTACAAGTGCATTGTTGACAAAAGATGCCATCTAACGAATCACCACACTCGTAACAAACCTTTTGGTCGTTTAGTGGAGATTTTGTGAGGAATTGACAACTGGGTCTTGTTTGACCAACGAATGGCTCTCGTTTGTGGAGCATTACACGTTGGAATTGTCATTGGAGATGACTTGGAAGTATTTTGAAACTTTTGAAAAGCTTTCTCCAATATCTTTCGTGTCAGGTCACATTCTAGACAATTAAGATCCATGCACCAGGTCTCACAATCAAACCAAATTCTTTCAATCTTTAGGTGTTGATGAGACGATTCGGCATTGGAACAAGAATCTTGTTTTTTGAGTTGCTCTTTTAGCAAACAACAAAAGGCATGAAGTGTGCAAATTTCCACAAGTTCGCGAACCATGCTTTTATCGCTTTAAGAGCGATAATCGGATTGATGTTGCGCGTTGCAGTTTGCGTCATAAGAATTAAAATAGATAGAGTGGTATAAGGAAAGAATTAACGATACGAAGAAAAAGAGATTATGTTTTGGTTTTTTTTTTCGAATTTTTTAACAACTTATTTCACAATTGGTAAAAATCTGATAGAAACTTAAACCTGAATAATCACATCTTACTCCACGGTAGCCTTCTAGAATGAAAACGCACTCAGGTGAGCGGAGGAGTAGAATAGCTCGCGAAGCTTATTTTCTCATTTCGGGTCGTAGTGCCTAGGAACACCTCCTATATTACCCTCTTTATAGCTTGTGTCAATCAGAACTGAGGTGAGCCTATATCTAAGTGACAAGAAGGCAAGTTTTAAATCTTGTCGTTCGAAGTTGTGGAACTCAATAGTTCACCTGGGAACTTATTATGATAAATACCTCAGTTGAGAATATTATATTTTGGTATTTTACCAATGTAGTGGAATTTTAATTTTTATGGACGCAATTTTTTTTTTTTTTTTTATATGATATGTACTAATTAAAGAAGAAGAAGAAAATATCTTTGCGTGTTTATATACTATGATATATTAACAATAAGACAAGTTGAGATCAAGGTCGGATAGAAAATCGTAGCAAATGCTCCACGGCAGCGGCGCACCAAAAATTGATTCGTCAAATAGTATACATATAAAATAACACAAATGCAAATCTCATCCCAAAATGCCCTTGTAACCAAGGCAAAAGTGTCAAAAATCTTACACAAAAGAGATATAATTATATAAGAATCAATGATAAAAAGATTCCGGAAGGATATTCACCGGGTCGTATGTCCCAACGAGGCTGCAATGAAAGTAATCCTGGTTTGATGAGAAAATTGAATGATGGAGATATATTTAGATATGACTCGGAAACCACTGATGTAGCTGAAATTAATTAAATAAAACCTCGTAAATTTAATCATACGGGAGAAAAGATATAGGAAATGGAGATTCTTAAAAACTACGGGATAACAAAATTAGTATAGGGAACATCCTAAAATTAAATCTATATAAAACTACGGGGACAAGAAATAGTTATTGGGGGAACCCTAATATTAAAAATTTTTTTCACTGAAAAATTATCGCTAATTAATCGCTAAAAAAATCAGAAAATTTATTCTGATTAAATTAACTTTGTGAAAAATTTAAAGAAAACTAGAACTAAATCGGGGTTGTTTGAATGTAAAACGAAAAAGAAACACGTAAAACGCACTCGGTAAAACGGGTCTAAGACTGAGATGAATTAAGAAAAATTAAGCTACACTGGAATTTTAATTTACTTCCCGCAGACATCTAAATGACAAAAGAAAATTTTATAAAAGAAGAAATGTTAGCTTTTTTATTGTAATTTTTGGATTTTTTTATGATGTTCTAAGTATTTAATTAATTAACAAAACTTTTAATTTTTCAACTATTTTTCTATTTTTTATGATTTTTATAAGAAAAAGTAATAACTAAAATCTATTTTAATTGCTAGAAAATACAAATTTAACTGGAAAAATATAGAAAAATGATTTTAATATGCTAAAATGGTGCAGAAAATTAATGGAAACAAAAGCCCTAATTTTTAAGACTCAATTGAACCCTAATTTTTCAATTAAACTTAAGAACCCTAATTAATAAAACTAAAAACAAAAATATTAATTCTATTTTATTTAATAAGAAAGACAGGGTAGAAATGGTGAGAAATGAAACAATAGGGTAGGCGGGTGAACTTGAGTAAATTTACACAGCAGTGAAAATGATTAACCCTAGACTATGAGAAAAATACCAAATAGACCCCGCGATTCTAGCTTATTTTTGCTTATTAAAAAGTGAGAATTATCAAAAACTTAAAACTACAAAGTTGCTTAACAGCTTATACTCTACAACATTAACAAAAGGACTTTGCACTTTTAACCACAGAATAAGCTAGAAAATAAGCTGGTAGATGCTGTCACAGAAAGTGCTTGTTTGAGAGCTTTTTAGAACTTTGGCTTATTTTGAGCTTATTACTTAATGAAAACTGAAACTAAAAGATGATATATGAAGCTTAAGATGTCTACTAGGGATGTTTAAACTAAAATTAGCTAAGTATGAACAGGATTAACAAGAAAATTAAACTGAAAATGCTAGTTTTAAATTGAAACTGTTTTGAGCTTTTCTCTAATAAGCTAACAAGCTTATTACTGCACTTTAAGTTCTGAAATTTTAAGACTAAGCTACTCTAGCTACCTTAAATCTTTCTAGGTAAAAAGTTTTCCAATATTTCTAATAGAAATGAGAAATTTAAAGAGTGAAATGCTAACTTTTTAAACTGATATGCTGTTGCTGATGCAATGTGCAAGTATCAATTGTACAGGATAACACTCTACTTAAAATTGATTCAACTAACTTAATTCAAGTTCAACAATGCTTACTAACTCATGGTTACTTTCTTATTGCTTAAAATGAATTCAAATTCTAAAAGAACTTACTCTTAAACTGCCCTGGTGCAAAATGCAAAATTTTAAGCTCTAACTTTTTAAAAACTAAATCCTAACCTTTAAAACTTGCTTGAAGCTTGCTAAACTACCTTAATACAACTGAATGAACATTTTTGACAAGGTAATTATGACTTTAAGAGTCAAACAAGGCTAATCCCAAACACTCCTTAATAAAAAACTGTCAAATCTAAATTGCACCTAAAGTCTTTTTAAAACTAAAGCAGCTTAAACCTAATATCTACTCTACTTAATTCTAACCTATTTAAGCTATTTAAGCTATAAAATCTATAGCTTATTAAGAAAAGTAAGATACTTACTCTACTAGGCCTAAACTACTTAGTAAGACAGAAATGAAAAGGGAAATTCTAACTTTACTTTAAACTAAACCAGCCTTAAAACTAACAAACTTATGAACTAACTAAGCTAAGTAAACAGGATTTAAGCATAAGATAAAACAGAAAATTTGAATTAAGCTAAATGAAATTTAAACCCTTTTTTATTAGAGATAGAAATATTACAACATAAACTTTTAACTGAAGCTAAGTTACACTAATTGCTTAAGAAAAATACATAATTTAAAACATTTAACTAAAAAAAACAAGGTAAAGTGGTGTGTTGATTTCGGCTTGCTCTCTTCTCTTTTATAGAAGCTCTCAGCCTTCTATTGGACTTGGGTTGAGCTTGCTGTGAGTGTGCAATGCTTCCCAAGCAATCCTAGCCTTCCATTGGTTCTTGTACACCATCTCACCATTGAAGGGGGTGCGGGTTTTTGTAAATTGCCAAGTGGGCATGGTTATAGGGGTGAGGTGAGCTGGGAAGTGTATGGGGAGAGCAGGGAAAGTACTAGGGATAGTGGTTTGGAGCTAGAAACCGTGGGGGTGGCGGTTTGGGTTTTGGCGGTAAACTGGGGATGGGTACAGTTATGGTTCGTTTGTTTAAAAGAAAAGAATGAAAAAGATGCAATACTAGCCCTTCATCTTTCATTCTCTTTCATTTCATTTAAGCCGAAAAATTCAGTTATAAAAGAGGGTTTGGAAAGTGACACATATGGTCCTTGTCGTTTTATAACAAAAGAATTAAAAGGGTTTTGGGTAATTGCAATAATGGTCCCTGCTGTTTATAACTAAAAGAGAAATAGAACTTTCAACAATTGGCAGCTTTGGTCCCTGGATTCTTTTTGCCTCTTTTTCTTTATAAAATAAGTTTAAAAATTAACATTTTTGGTCCTTATGTTTTATAAAAAGGTTATTGGGCTTGGGTTTGCAATGGCTGAGATTGGCTGTAACTGGGCTAGGATTGGGCCTTCAAAGTCTTCACAGTCTTTGTCAATTGCACACAAATGGGGCTGTTGAAATAGGATTGAGTGCCCTTTGGTCTTCCAAAGTTCTTCATAATTATACTCTTGGGCTTTCCCGCCCATCAGATGGGTTAAAGATTGCATCCAATAGATTCTTCAGTTCCGGCTCGGTTATGACTGCTGATTCCTCTGTATAAGGACTCTGACTTTGGCATTTTTTGACTCGCCCTTGATTTGCACATCTTTACCATACCATGGCTCAGTTATGGTCATTTTGCTGGTTTTCTGTCTTTTGTTGATATCCACTTCCTGCACAATACAAATGCAAAACAAACATATATTTGGCAGTTTTTGTCTGTTTTTGGTCATTTAAGCTCGTTTTTAGAGGTAAAAGATATGTGTAATTAAGCACTTATCAACGTGTAAGGATTGGGTCAAAACATTTAAGTCAAAAACAATTCAATGTTCAAAATATAAAGAAACATGTGAAGAGTTGGAACGTGAATTACGGGCTGATAAGGACACCACTGAGAGAATTTTGAAAGAAAAAGATAAAATTCAAAGTGATTTTTTCAAAATTGAAAATGAAAAAAAATAATAACTCAACATGAAACTCAGTTAGCTAAAAAGGCTTTTAAAGAACGAGAAAATTGGTATCTTGAAGATATTGTTGATCTCGAAGAGAAACTGAGTTCTCATGATCGAATTGTTTATAAAATGGGTCAATCGATTCAAACAATTCACATGCTTGGAAAGAAACCAAATAAAGTTTATGATCCTTTTCTTAAAGCTGGGTTGGGTTACAAGAATCCCAAACGTCTCAAGAAGGTCATTGCAGCACAACCAAAAATGTATGATGGTGAAAGGCTTCATAGTGCTAAATTAACAATTGATTCACCTGATTCAGAGGAAACTTTAGAGGATGCGGAAGAAAGTCGATTGAAAATGAGAAACAAAATGGTTCAAATTACTATGGAAAATTAAATGCGCTTATAAACATTTGTTCCTCAACAAGAACCTTTTGTTGAACAAACATATTTTTGAATTCCTTCTACTTTTAATAATGGTTCTGAGTCAACAGAAGTAACATCGGATTTACCAATTCCAAAAATGCCAAAAGAGAGTAAATTGTTAAAAATGTTTGACACAATGGGTGTAGCAATTAATGGTTTACAAACACGAATTGATAAAACTCTTTTAGAAGACAAAGAACGAAGATGGATGTCTGACAGTCAAAATTCGTTAAGAGAGTTTTATAAAATTAATGTAATTCCGATGTCTGCCTCTTTATCAAAAAATTTGAAAGAACTTAAAGAAGAACTCATTGAAGAAGTACATGAAATGTTAAATATTTTTGAATCAATGAAACATAAATTTAACGGAAAATCTTCAAAAGAAAATAGTCTTTAAGGTTGGGAGACTATAACAACCCACAATTTTCATCAGTGTAATTATCCATCTATTAAATTAGATGCAATTTTCCTCTATGTAATTATCCATATATTAAATTAGATGCAATTTTCCTCAATATAATTTCCATCTATTAAATTAGATGCAACCATTTTCATGGAAAGATTTTTGCTTTATTCCATCCATAATGTAACGTAACTTACATTATCATAGTAAACGAGCTCACGCAACCTACCAATGCCAATTTCATCAACGTTTATAGCAAGTAAACGTTATAATATGTCAAGCAATATGTTTTAATCGCCATTTTACCATATGTTATCTATTTAATGTAATTTTCAAAATGTTATATCAAAACGGATTTTAAACGTTAACGTTTATATCAAAACCCCGATTATATGTAATGTTTACATTCAAACCAAAGGTACAAACTAATAAGGCATATGTACAAGTTGCAATGAATAATATTTGAATTATATTTCCCTCCAAAACCCTAGTACAACTCATTTGAGCTCAATGTACAACCCGTTAAAGCACGAATTCAAATAAGCTTATTTTCCCTCCATTTCTTTAGGAATTTTGAACCACCTCTTTAGCAATAAGTACAAGTCTCCTAAGCATCACATTTAAACATTCTTTCTCTCCATTTCAGCCCCTACTCATCCTAAAAACCAAAACCCTAACCTAAAAACCCTAAACAACCCGTACACCTTAAACTAGTTTTAAACTAAAACCTAACCTAGCAACCACCCTTCTCCATGATGCACCACCTTGCCTACTATCTTGCTAAGCACCACCATGATTTACCACCTTTCCTATTACCTTGCTAAGTACCACCATGATTCACCACCTTGTCTACTACCTTGCTAAGCACCACCATTATTCACCACCTTGCAAGCCTTCTTTCACCTACTTGTCACTACCAATCAACCACCCACACACCTTAGTCACCACCTAGCTGGCACCCTACCACCTCCATCACCACCTTAGACTCCAAAAAAACCCTTGGC
>BQNB010094029.1:1269-26217 GCA_026074375.1 Tanacetum coccineum | reverse complement strand
TTAAGATTTCTTTGTTTCGGCTTCGTCTTTGACTTGTTGACTTTGACTGTTTGACTTTAACTTTCACACTCTTTTCATTCTCGTTCTTGGTTTTGTTGGTTTTTGCTTTGTTTTTGTCCTTTTCTGAATATCCGTTACCTGCACATCATAAATAGCAAAACACACATATTTTTGGCATTTTATGTCCGTTTTTGGTCATTTAGGCTCGTTTTTATAGGTAAAAGTTATGTGTAATTAAGCACATACCACATTTGCTTGTGTAGTAGAAGTTGGTTGCTAAAGGCTTGCTTAAGGTGAGTTCTCGTAGCCCCACTTTTTATTGGTTTTTTCCGTTGAGGGAAAATGATACTCAAATGTGTTTTGAAATGTTTTGAATTGATCTGTGTGAAATGTGGTTTTGTTTTGGGACAAGATATGTGCTTATGACTGTTATGTGAATATTATGTGTTGATTTACTTGTATGTATTGTGTTTGGCATACAAGGTTCGGTGTGGTACTTACATGTACTGTGTTTGGCATGCAAGGTTATGTGTGGTACGCCCTAATATAGTGCTCCAGCTGGTAGGCCGTTTAGGTGCGTTAGTGATTTGGGAGTTGTGACTCCGAATTTATTATTGGATGTTGAGATATGACTAGCGGGGATGCTATGTCTTGGATTGTTAGCATATATTCACTGTCATATAGCACTATTGTCCACTATTGAAATATTGGCACAGCTTTTGGGTTTAAGGTCAAACCTACGAGCTCACCAACATTATTGTTGACGTTTTCGAGTATCATTTTCAGGTGAAGTGAAAGAGGAATAGTTTGGTGATTAATAGCAGACTTAGAAGTATCTCGTGTGGAATTTCGTTTGAAGTCTTGCTTGCTTGTTGTTTGATTTTAGTATTTGGAGATTTTGGATTAAGTTTGGTTATGGTCCCCTACGAGGGCATATGAATAAATGTAAGAGATTTGTGGATTTTAGTTGCGATTTAGGACATCACTTGAGTTTGTTCAAGGTTGATGGTCCTCATAGCACTTGGAGTTTATGCAATGTAGTTTTCTCTATTTTTGTACCTTGTGTTATGATTGATCATTATGTTGCATTCCCGAGTTTCCGCCATTGTCGGGGTGTGACATACGTAGATGCTTAATACAGGCGAACTATACGTAGATGCTTAACACAGGCGAATTATACACTGTCTAAAGGCGAACTATACTTGATTTTTTTCTTGTGAAACTAATCTTGTAATCTTGGTAATCCAATCTAATAACCTAGTCTAAGTTTAATTAATCCCTATCATGTCACTTAGTGATTAATGTAGGTCTAATTTTCCTTAGAAATCCTTAGTGATTGCCTTGAGTTCAATAGATTGCCTATAGTTAATGTGGTATATGAGGATAAGTGTTTCCTGTTTGTATGTGTATTAGTTTGTTGCATTGTGTGCATGTGTATCAATTTGTTGCCTAGTTATTGTTTGCCTATCCCCTGTTGTAAATCCTGTCATGCATCAATAATCGTGCATCATGGTCTAAATTGTCTATCTGTTATATATATATTTGTTTGTATATGAACTGTATGTGACAAATCTTAGCAGAATCATGTCTTCCATCACTGCTCAACAAACCAAGCTTGATCTTGAGCTTGTTCCCAAGGAAAATAGACTTGATATCGAAAAATGCAATGGAAGAATCCCTCGCGGATTGACACCAAGAGAACCCACATTTTAAGTCGTTCTGGATGCTATCGCTCTCACTCTATGCTATCCTGCATTTCTCATCACTGTAGATGTCCCTGAAGTGTACATGCTCTAATATGTAATTCTGTGTACAAGCATGACACATTCTACAGATTCAAGATTGACAAAAAGAAACGATTCAAACTTACTTCAGAAGTCTTCAGAGATATCTTTCAGATTTTCCCAAGAGTACCGTGTAGAGACTTTGATCCCCTTCCTTCTGAAGAAGACATTGTGTCTTTCTTAAGAGAACTCGGTCATACTGGGTAGATCAATTCACCCAATGATGTTGTTGTCGATCAGATGCATCAACCCTGGAGAACTTTTGCTGCTCTTATCAACCGGAGTTTATCTAGAAAGACTAGTGGTCTTGACAAGCTTCGTCTCTCTAGAGCTCAAATCCTTTGGGGTATGTTCCATCAGAAAAATGTAGACTATGTGGAATTACTGTGGGAAGACTTCATCTACCAGATTGAAAACAGAGTCTACAAAAAGCAAGAAAAGATGTACTACCCTCGTTTCACCAAAGTTATCATTCACCACTTTCTTATTCAAGAAAAGTCACTCTCCTGGAGAAACAAAATTGGGATGCACACCTCCAAAGATGACTACTTAATTAACTCCTTAAGATTTGTCTCTGCAAAAGAATCATCTCAGATCTATGGAGCTGTTCTACCTGAATGTTTGACCAGTCCTGAGATGAAGGAATCCAAGGCTTACAAGACTTATCTTGGCCATGCTACAGGTGATGTACCTCCCAAGATTGCTAGAAAATTCAAGAAAGCGTCTCCATCTAAGAAAGATAGTATTCCTGTCCAAGCAGATGAAGAACCTGTCCAGAAAGGCAAACGAGTTAAGAGATCTGCCAAGAAATCTTCAACTACTCCAGCTGCAGGTATTGTCTTCAGAGAGACTCCAGTGAAGACTAAGTCTACAGGAAAGGAAAAGGTGGATGTTTCACGTGGAAAAGGTATTGATCTGTTATCTGAAGTAGCTTTGGCTGAAAAAGCTCAGTTGAAAGAAGTAAGGAAAAAGAGCTTAAGGGACTTTCATAAGACACATCCTAGTGGTTCTGGTACAGTTGCCAAAAAACCTCCAAGTGTTGAAAAGATCACTCCTACCGTCACAAGTGAAGGAACTGGTGATAAACCAGGGGTTCCTGATGTGACAGAAGATGACTCTACTGAGAGTGAATCTGAGTCTTGGGGTAATGATGAAGACGACAGCAACAACGAACAAGAGGCAAGTGATGAAGGCAGTGGACAGGAGAATGAAAGTGAAGAGCAAGAATCTGATTCAGAGCAAGATGAAGATCAAGAAATTGAATCTGAAGACGATGAGATTGAAAGTAATGAAGATAAGGGAATGGATGATACTATCGACAAATTTGATGATGATGTAGACGCAAGACTAAAAGAACCCACTCAGACTAATAAAGAGGTTGTTCAAGGAGAGGGTGCTGATGTTGAAATGATTGCGCTCTCAACAGGGGATGGAAAAATTTGGAGCTACTCAAGACAGCTTGGTTGAAGATGTCATGTGACCAATTTCTACTGTACAAAGAAGACTGAAGATCCTGCTACTAGTTCTTCCGTTCATCCGACTTGGCATCAAAAGTCCTAAATTTTCAGTTATTCCTCTCTTACGATGCAGAATTGTTTCTCCACTAGATGTTCTTGTCCATCATGAAGTCCTAAGAACTCAGGCACCCACTCTTCTTACAATACTGGTTTCTGTTATCACTGAATCATCACTTGTACTCACAAACATTCCTCAATCATCACAAACCTTTACTCCTCCCAAATTACGTACAACCACCACCTCACGCCGACAAATTGAAACTACAAATCCTCTGTTACACTTCTTAACTTTCGCATCAGTCATTCGGATTCAACGATAGCTATAAAACATTAGAAAAGAAGTTGATGAAATTAACAAGGACCCTCTACACACTCAAGTGACATCTTTAGTTGATGATCATCTAGACACAAGGTTGAGAACAACTAGAGAAGAATTCATGAACTTCCTTTCAGAGTCTCTCGCGGCAAGAATCAAAGAGCAAGTAAAAAATCAGCTGCCTCAGATTCTACCTAAGGAATTATCTAACTTTGTCCACCTGTGATCAAAAAGTTGATTAAAGAATCACGTGATGAAGTTACTCTAACAAAGGTGTCTTCTCAACCACAATCTACTTATAAGGCCGCTTCTACACTTACTGAATTTGAGTTAAAGAAGATTCTTCTCGACAAGATAGAGAAAAGTGAGTCATATCTGACGGCTCCTGAACACTAAGATTGCTATGATGGTATGAAAAAATCTTACGCTCTCGACAAAGATTTATTCTATTCTTATGATGTATATTCATTGAATCGTGGCTGAAAAGACAAGGATAAAGATGAAGATCCTTCCGCTGGATTAGACCGATGGTTAAAGAAAAGAAAGCTAAGCAAAGATGCAGAACCAACCACTGGTCTGAAAAAGAAAGATTCAACGTCTGGCTCTTCCAAAGGCACCAAGTCTCAACTGAAATCTTCTGGAAAGTCTGTTTAATCAAAGGAACCAGTGTTCGAGGTTGCAGACTCAGACTTGCCATAAGATCAAGAAGGGAATCTGGGTGATAATAAAGACGAGCCAAGGAATGAGATTGCCTCTAGACGTGACTGGTTCAAGGATAACCTTACCCACCATCAAGCACCACTGACACTGACTGGAATCTTGCAAGAACTACTAAGGAAGGACTCACACTTAAAAATGGTGATGACTCTAGCAGCTTCTACTTCTACTGATTAAATCGTTAAAGGACTTTGATGAATTGATGAGCACTTCCAATTGACCTTATTAGATACATCTTGAGGGGCAAAAATTAAGAATTTAACTCAAGGAAATCTGCCTAGACCAGCATTTTAGACTACTCTAGGCAACACTCTATTATGCTGAATTAGAATATGAATTTGAAGAATGCTATAAGGCTCTTTCAGAAAAGCTTGATTAGGAAAATCCTGAAGGCGGTGACTATCCATTTGATCTTTCCAAACCCCTTCATTTAATCACGCGTGGAAATCGTCAAAGAGTATCGTTCTAATTCTTCATCAACAACGATTGCAAGTATCTACAAGGAGGAGTTTCGACTATGACATACATGACGTCTACCACCAAGACAAAGTCCGCTCAGTATGATCTACCAGGCATTAAAGACATGGTTCTGTTGGGAAATAGATTGTAAAAGACTTAATACTGGTAGTATAACAGTTAAGTCTGGTAGTATTAGTTAGTTCTGGCAGTACTAAGTTAATACTGGCAGTACTAAGTTAAGTCTGGCAGTACTAAAGTTAGTACTGGTAGAGTAGCAGTACTATAGTTAGTACTGGTCGTATTTAGTTAAGTCTATTTTAGTTAAGTCTGTTTATGTAACAGAATAGTAATAGTTATCTTAGAGATATCTTAGGAGATATCTTAGGAAAGGATATGTATTATCTTTTCACACGTTTGTAAAGCCCATTAGGGTTTCCTTGGTGTATAAAAGGAACCCTAAGGCACAATGTTATGTACGTGATCAAAATATCAATAGAAGCATTAGAGCTTAATAGAAATCAATAGCAAATTAGTATTATTGTTTCTTCTTAATTCTTGTGTTAAGATTCCGCATTAACACTTGATATTCATAGTCAGTGTCTCTCACATAGTTGATTTGGATTTATTCAAGTTAGCTATCGTCTTACAAAGGCTATATAGATCCTAAACCAAGGACCTACAAGTGGTATCAGAGCCTGTAGAGGGACTCTGAGTAAGAAGAATCACTAGAACCACAAACAAACACTCTCCTACAATTCTTTACAAAATGTCTCAACCTGCTAATGATGAGTTCTCACAACATCTCAGTGATGATGAAGAATCAAACCATGAAGATGCATCAGACACTGGTGCTGCACCTAAACAACAACAACAGGTGATTCCTCAAACAACTGCTATCTCAATATTCAAACTCCCATTTTGAAGAAGAGGAGTTGGATATATGGGCTATGGTGATGGAGTATTACCTTGGAGCTTACATTGACAATGAGGTTTGGAAGGTAATTCAGAATGGAAACTCCAAGAAGAGAATTTCAACTGGAAAGGATGGTATTGTTCGAATACTTTCACCAGTAACTGCTGCAGAAATTCAAGCTGTTGAAAAGGAAAGGAAGGCTAAGAATATCTTGCTGATGGCCATTCCCAAGGAGCATATGAGAAGATTTCATGGAATGGATGATGCAAAATAGATCTGGGAGGCCATCAGAACTAGGTTGGTGGTAATGCAAATTCAAAGAAAATGCAAAAGGCTGTTTTCAAACAACAGTTTGAAGCATTTAAAATATCCAGTTCAGAAGGGTTAGAAAAGGGATATGACAGATTCCAACAATTACTTTCTCAGTTGGAAGCTCATGGTGCTGAAGTATCAACTGAGGATGCAAATCATAAGTTTCTCAGATCTTTTCCCCAGCTTGGTCCAATCTGGCATGACTATGAGAAACTAAAACAAGGATAGTTGACACTTTATCTATGATGATTTGCTACATTAACCTTAGAGTTTTGAGCAGGAAATCCAAAGTGCTCAAAAACATCTTCAGTGCTCAAAATGGTTGCTTTTGTTTCAAATGCAAAAGCAGCACTAATCAAGGTTAGTCTGGGTTTTACTTGGTGCCTACAGTACTTGCTCTCTTCTACTTCTTCAACCAATATTCCTGAAAAAGAAGTTCTTGCTGGTTTTGCTGATGAAGTTATCTATTCCCTCTTTGCCAAACAATCAGAGGACTGGGACTTGCTTCATGAAGATCTGGAACAAATTGATGATTTAGACATTGAAGAGATGGACATAAATTGGCAGATAGCGATGATTGCTATTCGAATGAAGAAGTTCTATAAGAAAACAGGAAGGAGAGTTCGCGTGGATGGAAAAACACCTGTTGGCTTTGACAAAAAGAAGCTTGAATGCTTCAATTGTCACAACACTGGTCACTTTGCTAGGGAATGTACAGCAAAGGGGACACATGATGGAAAGAAAAAGAGAGACTCATTTTTATCAACTCAAGAGGTGGAAGCAGAGAAGAATCAGATGGGCTTGCTGACAATGGATGATGGGATTGTCAATTGGGGAGAACATACTGAAGTTGAAGAGACAAATCATGCACTTATGGCTATCAGCTCAAGTAATGAGGTAACTTTGTGTTCTAAAACTTGCATTGATTCATACAATACCCTTAAACTACTGTGTGATGAACAAATGAATCAGTTAGGTGATAAGAAGCACAACACTTGCCTATAGTAAGTTGTGTAGAATCTAGAAGCTAACTTGTTACTTTTCAAAACACAGCTAAACTGTTCTCTTAATGAATAGCTTACATTTCGGCTAATGAGAATATATGAAAAGTTGAAAGTTAAAAGATATAGGACGATTAGGAATGAAGCTGCCTAAATGAAAAGGAACAATTTTGCAGAAAACTTCTTAGATTATGGAAAGATTCTTCAAGAATCTTTAGAGATTGATTAATTCTGGCATGTGTTCAATTAGTAAAGTTGTTAGGATTTAGAAATACAATTAAACAATGAGGTTCTATGTTATGTGAAGTAAGTGAACTTTGCTATTTTTTGTTCAATAGTGGTTTCCGTTGGAAAATTCCTTTGTACAGTAGATTTTCATAATGACTAATGATTTTATAAGGTGTTCACACATCCGTAAGTGGAGATTATACTCCTATACCACGTAGAAATTGATGAATCTTTAGTATTTATGGTAAAAAGGGACATGTAAAGGCCTGACCCTTTCTTTCAGATGATTAGATCCTGTGAATATTTTGTTTATGTGTATATTATTTAAAGATATAATTTTTTATAATACCCCCCCCCCCCCCCCACCCCACGCTCCTGTGCAAATCATAATGACAGTGCCAGGAATCTATTGAGCTTCTTTGAACATTTTGTTGATCTTGAATCTTAGGATTTCAGAGTACCTTCAGATGTGTATGTTCTACACCTATAACACCAATTGGAAAAAGTTGTGTTGCTCTAAAATCAAAGAAGTGAATAGTTGTGTCTCACACATAAAAAACTCCTAGGCAACCAATAAGATCAAGCAACACTAAAGTTAACAGGAAGAATAAGACTGCTTGATGTATAACGAGAACTAGGGGATGGTTATTTTTTACACAAAGAAGAAATGTTTTATTTGTGGTAGTTTAGTCTTTTGATTTAAAGAATTGTGGACTATTATGAAAGAAAATGGCAAGAGAATGTGAGGTTAAGTGAGGTTGTTTAATGACTGGTAATTGTGGTGGCAAAACCAGTATGGACAATGAATAGGGTTAATCATTTAATAAAATTTGTTCCTAGGATCAGTACACTTAATGCTGATTAGGACAAACACTAATTCTGTTAAGGCCTAATATTGATATGTAGAGACATATAATTATAAATTACTGTTAGGCCTATATTAATACTGAAAGGACTTCCAACATATTTAATTCTGTTAGGCCTTGAGGTAATGCTGTAGTTTCTAATGTTATGTTGTTAGATCTAGACAACCAGTACCTTTTAGTCCTAAAAGACCACAGATGAATCAAATTAATCAAAGAAAGGATTTTTTAAAATCACATTCATTTGTAAGAAGATCCTTTGCAAAAACTACAACATAAATGTCCCATTCTAATGCTGTAAAGGGAAATTGGGGATCTGCTATTAAGACCTCAGCATGTTATAATTGGAGGAACTCTAGAACTAAACTTCCATATTGTGATGTGAGACCACTTTTTATTAGAACTGTGAATGCTAAAGGTCCACAAGGCAGACCCAAGCCTGTAAAGGCCTGAGTCCCTAAGAGAAACTATTTCTTTTTTCATGTGCAGGAACATCACTGAAGTACATGGTAGATAGTAGGTATAATTTGATAGTGGATGCTCAGGGCACATGCCAGGTAACAAGGATCAACTAGAGGATTTTGAAGAATTCAATAGGGGATCTGTTACCTTTGGAGGTAGCAAAGGCTACATATCTGGTAAAGGAAAAATAAGAGTTGGTAATTTAGATTTTGATAGTGTGTCTTTTGTAAAAGAATTAGGGCATTTTAACCTTTTCTCAGTATCACAAATATGTGATAAGCAGCACAACGTCTCTTTTTAATGAAACTGAATGTCTTGTTGTGTCTTCTAACTTTAAGATGCTCAATGATGAAAATCAGTTACTTTTAAAGGTCCTCTAGCATCACTAATATGTACAGTTTTGATATGATGAACCTACTCCTGCAAAGATTTGTGTTTGAATTGCTAAAGCCACATCTGATGAATCTAATTGTGGATAGAAGGTTTTAGGTCATATCAAATTTAAAAAACCTAAACAAATTGTGCTGGAAACATTGGTAAGAGGTTCTAACCTTCCAAGTTTCAAAATATAACCACACTTG
Source organism: Tanacetum coccineum (assembly GCA_026074375.1). Taxonomy (NCBI): domain Eukaryota; kingdom Viridiplantae; phylum Streptophyta; class Magnoliopsida; order Asterales; family Asteraceae; genus Tanacetum; species Tanacetum coccineum. The sequence goes on along the minus strand of BQNB010094029.1, from coordinate 17,064 downwards.
TGTTGCTGCCATAAAGGTAAAACAACACAGGGCCTCCTGTAAGGCCAAGTTAGAAAGATTAATCACTGAGCTATTACACTCTAGTATGGATCTTTTGCGTCCTATCTGTAAAAAGCATTATACATGCAAGTTATTGCCTTAATATTTATAAATGATTGTACCAGATTTAGCTTGGTATTCTTTTCGGCCTATTAGGATGAAAACTAAGTTGGCAATCTTCAGAAACTTCATTTAGGCATATTGAAAACCAGCTTAGTTATAGGATTAAAATCATTAGATCAGATAATGGCACTGAATTTAAGAATAGAGATATGCTTGAATTTTATGGAAACAAGGGAATAAAACAAGAGTATAGCAATGCCAGAACTCCACAACAGAATGGAGTTGCTGAAAGAATGAACAGGACCCTAATTGAGGCTGCTAAAACTATGCTAGCAGATTTACTCTTACCAACCACTTTTTGGACAGAAGCAGTTAGTACTGCTTGCTATATTTTTAATAGGGTAAGAGTGACTAAACCTCAAAACAAAACTCCATATGAGCTTTTGTTTGGCCACAAACCAATTATTAGCTACATAAGACCTTTTGGGTGTCATGTTACCATTTTAGATACTCTTAGTGTGCTTGGCAAGTTTGATGGAAAATCTGATGAAGGATTCTTAGTTGGTTACTCACTAAATAGCAAAGTCTGTATAGGGTGTATAATATTAGTACCAAAAGAGTAGAAGTAAATCTGCATGTTAATTTTCTTGAAGATAAACCCAATGTCAAAGGAGTAGGATATAGATGGATGTTTGATATTGACTATCTTACTGATTCTATGAACTATATACCTGTATCTTTGGAGAATCAAGCTAACCCACATGCAGGTATTTCAGAGAAAACTAACAATGCAGGTACTTCACAAACTCCAAAGTCTATTGCTTCTGAGGAAAAAGATGAGGAAGTAGAGCTTATTGTTGTGCCTTCAGCTGTAAAGATTCCTGAAGAAAAAGATGAATCAAGGACATCTTCCACAAATTCAAAGAAAGAGGAGACCTTGACAGAACCTCAAAAAGAGAAGAAGGATTCCTCTACTGACTCTTTAGAAGATAATCCTAAGATTCAAGCTTTTAGAAGAGAGTTGGAAGAAATTGCCCTAAAGCATTTAGGGACAGTCCCTGAAAACAACACTACCAGTACTCCTTCAGTTAATACTGGTAGTCAGACAGTTAATACTGGTAGGCTTGATCATGATGATTCACTTATGCCAGAGCTCGAAATCTTTCACAAGCCTGAGACAGGAATTTTTGATGAGGCATCTTATGATGAGGAGGGTGTGATAACTGACTTCAACAGTCTTCCTACAGAAATTGAAGTCAGTCCTACTCCCACACTTAGGATTCATAGTATTCACCCAAAAAGTCAAATACTTGGTGATCCTAAGTCAGCTGTGCAAACTAGGAGCAAAGTGCAAAACAAATCAGGAGCTCATGCTCTTCTCAGTCATATTCAAAAGCAGCAAAGAAACAATCACAAAGATCAACAGCATTGTTTGTTTGCCTGTTTTCTATCTCAGGAGGAACCTAAAAAGATTGCTGAAGCTCTACAAGATGACAGTTGGGTTCAAGCCATGCAAGAAGAACTGTTACAGTTCAAGCTACAACAAGTATGGGTTCTTGTAGATCTACCTCATGGAATGAAGGTGATTGGCACCAAGTGGGTCTACAGAAATAAAAGAGATGAAAGAGGTGTGGTTGTGAGGAATAAAGCAAGATTGGTGGCCCAAGGGTACACACAGGAAGAAGGTATTGACTATGATGAGGTTTTTGCTCCTGTGGCAAGAATAGAAGCTATCAGGTTATTTTTAGCCTTTGCCTCATTTATGGGGTTCATAGTATACCAAATGGATGTTAAAAGTGCTTTTCTGTATGGCACTATAGATGAAGAGGTTTATGTCTCACAACCTCCTGGTTTTGTTGATCCTGATCATCCTACAAAGGTTTATAAGGTGGTCAAAGCTTTGTATGGACTGCATCAAGCTCCTAGAGCTTGGTATGCTACTTTATCAACATTCCTAGAGAAGCATGGATACAAGAGGGGCACAATTGACAAGACTTTATTCATTAAAAGGGACAAAAAGGATATCATGCTGGTTCAAGTGTATGTTGATGATATCATTTTTGGTTCTACCAACAAGTCTTGGTGTGATGAGTTTGAAGCCTTGATGAAAAGCAGATTTCAGATGAGTTCCATGGGTGAACTCACATTTTTCTTAGGTCTACAAGTCAAACAGAACAAGGGAGGAATCTTCATATCTCAGGACAAGTATGTAGCTGAGATACTCAAGAAATTTGATCTTGTAAATGTGAAAGCTGCAATATAAACCCCTATGGAACCAAGATGCAATAACAAAAAATGAGGAAGTAGTTGATGGCATATACACTTTAATACAGAATCCAGATAGGTTCTCTCTGATTTAACTCCTCTACTAGGCCGATATAATGTTTACAGTAAGTACTTGTTCTCGTTTTAAGGTCACATCCAAGACTTCACATCTCAATCTGTGAATGAGAATCTTTAAGTATCCTTAATGGGCAAACCCAATTGAGCTTATGGTATCCTAGAGAATCACCTTTGACCTGGAAGCCTAAAATTGATAGTGATTATGGTGGTCAAACCCATGAAGGAAAACCCAACAGGTGGTTGTCAATTTCTTCTTGGACAAAGACTTATCTCATGGCAATGCAAGAAACAGACCATAGTGGCTACTTCTACAACTGAAGCTGAATATGTAGCTGCTGCAAATTGCTGTGGACAAGTATTGTGGGTTCAAAATCAACTGCTGGACTATGGTTTCAATTTCATGAATACCAAAATCCACATTGATAATGAAAGCATAATTTGCATTATGAAGACCAAAGTGGTATCAGTTCCAAGACCAAAGCAGCATCGAGATACACCACCATTTTATAAGAGATTGTTATGAGAAGAAGCTCATAAGGGTGAAGAAAATTCACACTGACTTAAATGTAGCTGACCTATTGACCAAACCTTTTGATGGACCAAGGTTTAATTTCTTAGTGGTTAGTATTGGTATGATAAACCTATAGCTACGTTTAAGGGGAGGCTTAGTTATATAGTTTGTATAATTCTGGTAGTTAGTAGTATTAATTCTGGTAGTTAGTAGTATTAATTCTGGTAGTTAGTAGTATTAATTTGGGTAGTTAGTTTAAGTTAATTCTGGTTTATACAAACTCATGCAGCATGTTTTTCTTTGTTTTAGACTAATTCTTGCAGAATAACATGATTTGCAGATGTAGGTGAAGTGTGAAGACGGACCTTTGTTTATTGGTAAGCTTCAGTAAAACTTAATTCTGGTTGAAAAGAAGTTAATTCGGGTTGAAATATAGTAACACGCACCCAAAATGGGACGCAAGCGGAATAAGGGGTTGGCGAGTGTTACTTCATACAAAGAACAATACACATAGATAAGAGAACGACCTCTATATGAGTCGTTTAAAATTGATACATTGGATTAAATAGACTTGTTTGTTATAATAGCCGAAGCTTAAAGAGTTCATCCATGAAAAGTAAAGATTTTAAGACATAACAAATATTCCAAAATGTAATGCATCCAATTTTTTATAGTAATGACTCCAAAATGATGACCACCAATGTATCCTTGTTCTTACCTTATTGACCTGAGAAAAACATGCTTTAAAACTTCAACAACAGTTTGGTGAAAATGCACATTTTAGTAAATGTATAAAATAAGGGACACACAAGATTTCCGATGTAAGACATGTAACACATACCAATAATCTTAAAAAGAAATTACGAGTGCAAACTAAGCTCATGACAACAATCCGAAGCTCGACTAATATGTATGCAATTTAATGCATCTAAATTGCCCCATGTAGATGTTTCAACCCGCAACATCCAAATTGTTTCGACGATGTATCACGTTCGTTTGATTTCAGTATCTTCGAAAACGTGATGAGTGCTACTCACCCCAACGGGGATGCAATCCCAAATTAGATCCTATTCATCAACATATCGCGCAACGCTAACTAGCAATTGACAGTTTCATGATAGTGGGCCAATAGTGGTACGCTACTTAGGCCAACTTGTAATATGTTTAAAAGAGTACTTGCTTCCAAATGTAAAATAATGCATGTTTCTCACCCCAAAGTTGTAAAACAATGTAAATTGATAAAAAGCGGGGCTATAACTCACCGTAAAGTGAATGATTGATTATCTAAATCAAGTAAGTGAATCGCCTCGGCAATTTGAATGCAACCTAATTAATTATAGGCCGTATGAGTATAATGTATTTCATATAATTAAAACATCACATGTCGTATAGTTACACCACCACCTAATAGTTTTTATTAATTCTTTAAAAGTTAAAACAATAATTAACTCGTACTTTGTTAAATGGAAACGTGTGTACTTGTGTTCGTAAAAGAAAAATATTATTTTTATTTACTAACGCATCATTTGTAAAAATGTATGATTTAATAATGATATGTCATTATTAATTTAATTGTTTTATAAAAGATTGTATAAAAATAAAAGTAATGCGCGCGAGTTTTAAAACTTCATATCTTTATCGTTTCGACTCCGTTTCATACGTTTCTTATGTCCACGTCTTCGTATTAAAATACTTTAAAAAAATAAAAAAAAGTTTAATAATAGGGGTATCAAAACATCATATTTATAAAGTTTAAACCTCTGATGAACAGTAACTTTTACTGTTCATTACAGTTTATAAAAACTATTTTTATAAAATTAATTATACGTAACTTGTTTAAATCATAACTCGTTCATTATAGTTCCGTTTCTCGAGATCCTTATGTCCTTGGATTAGTATTAAGATAATTTATCAAAATATCATATTTATAAAATTTAAACCCCTGATGAACAGTAGTATTTACTGTTCATAACAGTTTATAAAAATTGTTTTTATAGAATTAATTATATATAACTTGTAAAATACGTAACTTGTTCTTATAATTTCCCGTTTTTCGGAGTTCTTTACGTCCGAAACGGGTTCGTATTAAGGAAATTTATCAAAATATTAGATTTATGAGATTTTTACCTCTGGTGAACAGTAACTTTACTGTTCATCACAGTTTATAAAACTATTTTTATAAAGTTAATGATATATAACTTGTAAAATCCGTAACTTGTTCGTTATAATTCCGTTTTTCGAGTTCCTTACATGCGACACCCGATCCTTGTAAAGAGCACTATTTTTATAAAATAAAACATAGGGGTAATATGTTTTCAATCACTGTAGGCATAAAATAAAATTTGGGTTTTTAATTTATGAAGTTAGTTTGTATTTATTTTTGCTTAAAGACCTTGCACCTTAAATTCACCAAGTGTTGTACCAGAATACTTAAACTGTATGTTAGTCCGTCTAAATGTCAATAGTGTCATTTGTCCATATGAAATCATTCATAGTACTTTATATAACTTAAAAAATGAATCTAGTGGAGACTAACTATAGCAACAATGTATGAACACAATTAGAAAATGAATGAATGGACATTGAAATACTTAAATAGACCCTAATAGAAGACAATAGGATGATGAACACAAGGTGTAAACCTTAACCACAGCTTTTCAAAATTCAAAACCCAAATCAAGAAAACCCTAGATCGTATTTTCTATGATAATACCCTTGTTAAAACGCCGTATACCAAGCATTGCCAACACATAAGTAACCTTAGATACCCTGGAATGAACACTTGAGAATACTTGGAATTGGCTTGGATGCAAAAAATAAAAATGAAAACCCTAGCACAAATGAGGTTATGCTGTGGTTTTGGATTAAAAAAGAAGAGTTCTTTGAGCTTTGATTTGTGCTTGTAGAAAGTGTAAGAGTTTAATTATCTGAACTAAGGCTTCCTATTAAAGTTAGCATTAGAAACCCTAAACAAGCTCAAATGAAACCATGGGAGTGTAAGTGGTTTAAGGACAAGGTTAAAAGACCTCTCCTCCTCCCTAGGCAAGCTCATGGCTGAAATAGGGGGGAAGTACAAGTGACAAGCCAATCTTTAGTAACTTGGGTCCAAGGTACAATAGTGTAAGATATAACATGTGTAGAAAAGAAATTAGTGAAAGTTTTGCATTTCTTTCTTGTGTACAAGCTTAGGTCCGGTTCTATGGAGTTATAAGTAAGCAAAATAAATAAATTTTGAGTATTGGGTATAAATTGGAGTGGTTAATTTGTTTGAAGTGTAGATTGGTAAGAGGTGCATCCCCGGGGTGAGTGGACCTAATGTAATTTAATGCGAAACGTAAGCGTTTTACGTAACTAATAAAAAATAAATTACGAAAAGTTATAATTATACTCCAATAATCATAAACCACTTTGCGTTGATGTAAACTTAATTTGTTTTGACTGTCCAAGTTGACATTGAACGTTTATTATTTGTAAGAGTTACAGCGATTTTAAACAATAAAGTTTAATAATTAAAAAAAATAAGCTAACGGCGTTAAAACTCAATAAATTCATAATGGTATTTATAAAGGTTGTAAATATACGCTGAAAAAGAAAATGATACAATATACATAATTTCTGTATGACCAAAAGTTAAGTTCAGGTATGTTAATTTTATTCTGGATGGTTACCTTAGAGCTGTGTTGCGTGAAAATTGATTTTTTTTTCTGTTTAAAAAAAAAAAAACAAACTGTTAAAAATGTTACCAGTTACTAGATTTTTAACGGCAATATGTCGTTAACACCATAGAGAGAAGCTATAAGAATATATAACAGTTGATTTCTCTTCATACCTTATCTTTAATCTTACTATCCTCCGCCCTATTCAAAACGGTTAAAAAATCTGATCTTTTATCTTTACAAAGGATATATTCAATTTTCTTCTTACCAGCATCTAGAACCTCACTCGTACCTAAACCCAGTAATTCTCTGTCCACATCACTACCTTTTATTGCAACTTTCAAATCATGGCTCAATTAAAATAATGTGACAAACATAATCAAGTAGGATTTTTGCTCAAACCTGACAAAAGTGCAGGGTTTGCAGAGATAGTGGATTTTCTAAGAGGTTCCAACCTTAGGTATGCTTTAAATCTACTAATCCTGACTATCCCATGATTCCCTATTCAAACAGTTTTATGGCAGACTGCGTACTGCAAAACTCTGCTATGACTCTCGAGTTAAAAACACTATTATATATAGAGGTATACAAGTCACTAAGGCATATACTATTAGAAGTAAGCTTCAATTAGCATATGCTTCAGGGATTACCATGTTGCCAAACAATGAGATTTTTGAGGGGATAGGGCATATGGGGTATCCTACTGATGGATCTTTTACCTTTTGGAAAAGCTTTTTCACACCCCAATGGAGATTCTTAGTCTACCATATTTTACATTGTATAAGCTCTAAAAGTGGTGGATGGGATCAATTTGGTAGCAATATTGCTACTGCCTTGAGGTCCTTTCCCACTGCAGAATTTATAATTTTTCAAAACTAATTTTTGATGGAATGGTGGCAAACTTAAAGAGTAAATCTAAGTTTTTGATGTATCCTCGTTTTCTGCAACTGATTTTGGATATACAAACTGAAAACAAACACCCTTATCTGGCTGTGACCCTGACCAAAAAGATTTTTGGGAATATGAAAAGGGGTTTTAGAGGGGTACCAAGACCTTTGTTGCCTGGTATGTTGTCTATTGTTGCTCCAAGTGTAGGACAAGAAGCTCCATCTATCACTCAACCTCAACCATCATCTAGTGTAGTACCACCAACACCACCTACAACTCAATACCATCTGAAGCCATAACTATTCCACCTGTATCTCAACCTGCACCACCTACACCTATTGCTGAAACTACTACTGCATCCCCCTCACCTTCACCTTCACCAGCTCATGAACCAATGGAACATACCTTTGAACAACAATCAACTGACCAACCACCACCTACACCTAGACAAGAAGCTACTACTTCCTAGTTAATGACAAGGATTGGTGACTTGGAGAAGCAGCTCAAAGAAACTAAACAGACCTTTGGGAATGCTATCCTCACTTTTGGTGGACAGAGTAAAGACTTTGTAGGTTGCTTTGAAGAGAGAGACCAAGAGGGTTCTTTTATCTGATTCTGAGGAGGAACAAACAGAGGCTCTAGGGAGGAAGACTCGTGATTTAGATCATCTGGTTTCTTTGGTACAAGAGCTTATTACTCCCTCAAAGACTGTTAATGCTTCAGGGGAAGAACAAGTTGAAGACATAAGCCCTACAACTTTAGAAGCTGCTGCAATTATAACACCCTGTGTTTTCAAGTCATTGACGACATCGATAAATCCACAATGTACCTTTTGTATTGTACGTGTTCGCTTGAAATCGTAATCGTTAGGTTAAATCGCGTACGCCAAATATTATCATTTAATGTAAACGGGCATTAAACCATCGAACGTTTACATCAATCATGTGTTATATAATTATTTTAATGATAATTATGGTCGTCGTTCATTTATTTTATTGGTTACGTAAGTTAAATACGTTTATCGATAAATGTACGTTTAAGCGTAACCGGAAGCACGTTAATTTATTAACGCTTCAACAAATACCCTCGATTGTACCCAATAGCTAAAGATTATTTAAAATTTAGCTAAATAAATGTTACTTACACTTTTATACACTAGAAATTAAAAGGATACACAATTGCTTGCACTAGATATCATTTTATTTACAAAATACAACTTGTAACTTATAAGATTTATACAATATATATTGGTAACTAGCAAAAGTTTCTAGGAAACCTTTTTCCCCCTAGCTCGGCAACAACAACACAAATAAGAAGAATGAGTCATTTATCTAGTCAAATGGGTCAAATGTACAACACTTACTCATTAAAACCTAGCTAAGCTTGTCACTTTGACTAAGAACATGTAAACTTGAACCCTTGAAACCCTCCTTATGTCCCTTTGAATGTTTTACTTGACTATTGACCATGGAATATCATATAAGTGCAAGTAACTAGCTAAGTTATCACATAGAATCAAAACACTTAACCAAAAATTGAAAAATCTCTTCCTTTTCTCTCCTTAAGCTCACGGCTCAACCCCCCTATAAACAATCCATACAAAATTTTCTACAACCTATACACATCTATACACATTCATCCTAAGATATTCTAAGGTGTTTCCAAGCATTGGATTACCTTTTTCAAGTATTAATCAAGAAAAGTGAAGTTAGGGTTTTATCTTGGAAAGCTAGGGTTTTCATTGTGCAAGCTTTGATTTTGAGTCTAAACTCGGGTTTAGCACTTATTTCTCATCACATTCATCCTTCCTAAGGTCTTCTAAATACCTTTATACTTTTCATTTCATGATTTTATGTGTTTACATGTTCCTTATAGCTAAATCACCATATAGGACCTTTAAATATGTACAAAGAGTTTTTACTTATTTTTATGAATTCATACACTTTTTCTTATGTCATGTTGCTATATATATCATGGAATAATGGATGTATAAGTATGTTAACATGTCGTTTAAGTATAAGCATGTTTATGTATAAATTAGGGATTATAAAGTTATTTAACATGTTACAAGAAAAAGTAATATAAATGACTTGTAAATCTTGGACAAATGGAAAATATATGGACTAATGGGCATTAGTATAAGTATCATATATGTCAAAATAGTTATAGGGAATTTTATAATAAACTACTAAGTTTAAAAGTATAATAAAACAAGTTTTTATTTATAAATGAATACACTTGGATAATAAAAGGGTGTTTTAATTTCGACATCATACAGTAGGCATAACCTTTTTATAATACGCCTCCCAACGATTCCGAAAAGGTAAGAAACTTGTCAAACGAATTAATAACGAAAAAGTTATGTTAAAAACGAGTTATACGTTAATTAAACGGAGTTTATAAAATAACTTTTATAAAACTTATATCAAACAGCTAGTTTAGTATTTTTAACAAATAATACATATTTTTAGGATTCCAAAATGATAAGAATCATGATTTTTCAATTAATAATGAAGAAGTTATGAATTTCGCGAGTATTCGGTAGTTAAAAGTTTATAAAAATAATTTTATAAACTATGAACAGTAAAAACACTATTCATGACAGAAAGTTATATTTTTGTAAACCTTATAAATTGATAGGATTTTCAATAACGAGAACGTGCTCGAAAGAATCACTAAAAACGGAGCTATAACGAATAAAATACGACAAAAAATTTTATTTGTTACACTGGGGGGGGTTTTACGACGATAAAAACTATATAAGTGAAACTCATGTCTGGTATGAACAGTAAAAGTTACTGTTCATCAGAGGACCAAAATTATAAAAATGTCAAATATCGATAACCCGTCTTAATACGAAAAGATGGGCATAAGAAACGCAAGAAACGGATTAGAAACGTGAAAGTTATGACGATTTTACCAAAAGTATGTTTATAAACGTTTTAATTTTATAAACATGTTTTCAATTAAACATTTAGATGGTGATTGAGCTATATAGAATTATATGTGGTTATCAAAGTACTATATTACTAGGGAGTTTCATAATGAGGCCTCTTCGGGGTGGCGTATCGACGAGTTGCTGGATTTACGATTTAAAGTTCTAGCTCCATCCATACGTTCACTACATTACCTCTTAATTCAATGGATAGCCCAACGATGTATGTTGTAACTAGTATAAGACCTGTAAGTGATGTTAGTTTAATCGAAGTACATGTGCTTAAACAACCTTAAATAAGATATGGTTGCATCTGACAATTTGGCGAGACGCAATATCTGTGATAATTGGAATTATTAACTCAAGGTGATTCATAGCCCCACATTTTTTACAATTTCAATGTATTTATAACTAATGGGGGGAAAAATGCTTTGTTTTATAAAATTGTGACGCAAGTATTGATTACATGTTTGGCCTAAGTAGCGGATAACCTAATTTGAGCCGCCTTATCAAGAACAGTCAATTGCATAGATGAATTGTTAATTACATTATGTGAGCGCGAATGTTATGAATAGATCTATTTGGGGAAACGACCTCCCCGTTCGGGTGACTAGCTATCACCAAGAACGAACGTATAGCATGTCGAATTTGGGATGTTTTCGGGTTGAACATCTAATCGGGCAGAAATTGCAATACATTATTATTGCAAGAAAGATCGTCGAGCTCCAGTGTCATGAGCTTAAGAAAATGTAATCTGGTTTTGTGATATTTGCATGTGTTGCATTATCATGAGAAAAGTGTTGCGGTCCTGCATATTATGATTTATCAAACCTATGAATTCACCAACATTATTGTTGACGTTTTAAAGCAATGTTTTTCAGAGAAATCATAAGCAAATGTGCCCATTGATACATTGGTGATTTTTGTTTTGGGAAGTCATGCTAACGATATTGTTATATTATGTTTTTGGGAAACTCACTGTAGTGAACAGTATCTTTGTAATAATAATAAGGAAGCAAGTAAAGCTTCAGGCTATTTGTATCAAAATTTAAAAATTTGTTAAATCCAATGTATCAGTTTTAAACGACTTTTTTGGTTGTTCTATAATTATCTTTGTGTTATAGATTCATGAATAACATATCCCAGACCCTATATTTCGCTGTGATCCTTTTTTTGGGGTGTTTACAGATTGGTATCAAGAGCCAAGTTATAGAGAACCAGGTCAAATGTTTTATGCTGACATAACCGTTTCAACATTTCATGTCATACAAAGGTGGTTTTTTAACGGGACCCACACACACTATTTGTTTGGATTAGTTTTAGTTTTCTACTAAATGGCTTACATGATGCATATACGTGGTTTCATTATTATAGTACGTACGTTACTATAGAGGGTATATTGTATATATACAAAGAATGAGGTTTGCATTCATTCGCACAACTCTACAATTATTTAATAATGATTATTTATATAAATAGGGGAATATTTCTTTAAGCAAGGTAGTACGATAAGCTCGTAGGTCCTAAGCGCTACCTAAACATTAAGCTATCGAATATGATACCTTACCATCATTCATTTATGCCATAAGTGCATACTCGTATTTACCATACCAACCTTATATAATATATTTATATAAGTTAAGTCTTGCTCGTTGCAAGCAGTTATGTTTTCATTATCGACGGTTACCTACACGTCTGTTCATATAAATTCCGAGCCATGGAGATTCCAGTGAAGCTTATCTGATGAGGAGAATAGAGGTGACCAATGAAGGATCAGCCTCAATCTTCTGATGCCTCACTAACGAACCCTATCACCACGGGGCTACATTGCTGGAATCCGATCCGAAGAGGATAAGTAGGACCCTAGAGGATCCTGCTGACCATGTCTGCGATGGATGAGACAAATATGATAATGAGTCACTGATGATGACAACAATGATGATGATGTTGAGAGGAAGATAGGACGGGGAGGAGGAGGAGCAACCTAGCACGGCCCCCCTTCTGTTTACCTACAAATGATCCTGTCCCCTCAAGATGAGAATACAGAGGCATTTGAGACTGATGAGTCTGCTTCTACATCACCCACCTCTCCACACCATATCAAACTATTCTTTGATACCAAAATCCCGTTACAGTAAGGATGTCCATTTAACACCATACTCTACGATCACCATCCTAAGGCGGCATTACCGTGTTTTGCTGGCTTAACTTACCTTCATCATCACCACCACCAGAGAATGTTGAGTCACTTAAAGATAACATAAGAGTCTAGCATCTAGAATCTTGAGAGGCACCTGGCCAAGACAAATAGATTTTGTCAGTGTAGCTCATATTGTATTCCACTAAACTTGATAATACTCGTTAGTAGTGTTAATAAAAAGCTTGTACTCTTTTACTCATGTAAACATGTATTAAAATTAACTTACGTTGTTGGTTATGATCATGCTACTGTACGATAGGGATTTATTTATCATGGTTGCTGTTATCTTATATCTATGCATAACGTGGTCTCACCTTACCTACTTGTTGGATTCACCGAGTTTCCATAATTTCCCTTTGAATGAAACTTCAAATACATTTTTGAGTTCCCTGTGACTTTCAGGAAACAATGACAACTGTTAGCCAACAAAACAAAGGGCATAGGGTGCCTAGAGCACACACTACTAGGCCAATCAGCAAGAAAGCATATGCTGGATCTCTAACTCTGTGCAACTAGTGCAAATTTCACCATAATGGACCGTGCACTGTAAAGTGCGGAAATTGCAAGAAGGTTGGCCACATAATCCAAAATTGTAAAACACCTGCTACTACTAGGAATCAACGAACCTGCACCTGTTATGAGTGTGGAAGTCTAAGACACTACAATAGTGAGTGTCCAATAGTGAAGTTTCCGAAACGTGTGGACATGATCCATGGAGGGGTGAGGGTATCTAAGCCTAAGACAATGCAAGATGCAATTGAATTTGTAACCAAACTAATGGACAAAAAGATCAGCACTCATGCTGAACGACAGGCTGAGAACAAGAGGAAGTTGGATAAAACTTCTAAGAATAATCAGAACCAACAACAGCCGAACAAGAGGCAAAATACTAGCAGAGCTTACATTACAGGGCACGAAAAGAAGAAACATTACGGTGGATCTAAGCCGTTGTGTTCTAAATGCAACTATCACCATGATGGTCCATGTGCTCCCAAATGCCACAAGTGCAATAGAGTTGGCCATCTGGCCGGTAACTGTAGGAGCTCTACAAATGGCAATACTACTAACAACCAAAAAGGCATTGGGGCGAGTCAAAAGGCTACTTGCTATGAATGTGGAAATCAAGGGCACTACAGGAGAGACTGCCCAGAGCAAAAGAACCAAAACCATGAAAACCAAATTAGAGGTGCTGGAGTAGGTGGAGTGGTGCGTACCTTAAGAGGAGAAGAAACCGATCAAGACCCTAACAAAATTAAAGATGAGATCGAAGCTTAAAAGAGAAAGTTGTCTCGCTTTGCCTAGTGGTATGTGCTTAATTACACATACCATTCTCCATTAGTAACGGACTTAAAAGACTAAAAACATACCAAAAATACATCGTATTTGTATGTTTTGCATTTGTATTGTGCAGGAAACGGATATTCAAGAAAAGGAACAAAAAGAAAGTCAAAAGCAACAAATCCAAGCACGGAATGGAAAGGACAAAGTCAAGGGTAATCCAAGTGAAGAAAATACAACTTGAGGGACTAAAACTGCCAAAACCTCAAGTTGTATTACTAAAATAACAAGACAAGGGTCAAAATTGCAAACCGGGCAAAGATTGCATTCAAGTTATACAACTTGAGGGGACCAAAGCTGCCTACTTCCCAAAAAGCCATCTTTCCCGCCCCATCAAAAACCCAAGTACAACTTGGATGTCTTCCCATACTTCCCACCTGCAAAACCACTCGACACCCTAGCCAAAATCATTTCATCCACCCTACTACCCCCCCCCAGCTGTATAAGTGCCATGTTGGCAATCCCTCACCATTCCCAAGTATTTTCGATGGCTATGATTGTCTCCAAAGAAGCACAAAAGAAATTGAAGGCTGGGATTTGTTTTAGAATCACCTCACACAACAAGCACACTTGGTTTTTGTCTCTACAAAGAAACACAGAAGAAAGAAGTCCCAAAGAAGAAGACTTCGGCTATAAATAGAGTCTTTTGTAAACTTTGTATGGAGTTAGTGAGTAACATGTTAGTTTTTAGTTTTTAATCTTAAAAATAATTTAGCTTATTTTCAGTTTGTTTTAAGTCATTTACAGCTTCTACTTTCAGCTTTGTAACACTTTCAAGTTTTAATGCAAGTTTGAGGTTTTAAATCAATTTACAATTCCAAGTGTTAAGTTTCTTAATTGTGTTGTTTTGTGTTCAAAAAGCTCTCAATACAGCTTACTTATAAGCTGTTTTCATTAAGTAAAAATAAAAAGTTAAGTAGTTAAGAGAAAATCACAAAAATCACTCTCAAATACACCACAGCTTACTTTATGGATGATAAGCCAGTTCTGGATGGGCTTATGGACTCTCACTAGCTTGTTTTATGCAAGCTAGAGCTTGTAGATTCATTGTTTGACCCTGTTTTGAGCAAGGGTGTTGTAAGTCTCTTTTTTTTTGTTTTTCTTATTTACTGTAGGACTGCTCACTAGTGCTTATTTGTTACTTATGTTTACTTATTTGTGCTTTATCAGTATGTTTAGTGCTTATCTTGCTTAGTTGTTAGTTTAAAAATAGTTTGTATCACTTTCTTAGTTAGTACTGTTAGTTCATTTGATAAAACTGTTAGTTATGAGTTAATACTGTTAGACTAATTCAGCTTATTTAAGGGCTTATTTTTGATTGAAATCTGCTTAGAAGTGTTTTATGTTGTTATTTGATAATCTGTTCTTAATTAATATAAAAAGAAAAATGATTTTTGAAAACTTTAAGGGATATTTTCAACTAGCAGTACTAATCCAGAGTTAGTACTGCTAGTTCTCTTTTGGGATTTTTCACTAGCAGTACTAACTAAAGCTACCAGTACTAACTCCAAGTTAGTACTGTTAGTACTGGTGGTTCATTTTAGCTTATCAGCTTATTATTTTAGCTTGTTTAAAATTTCCTTAGCTTTTTAGAGTAGATTAAACCATTTTCCTTTACTGTTTTTAGGAGTAAGCTTATTTTTCTTTTCAAAAGTATTTTCAATAATGTATCAGTTTTAGTTTTCTAGTTTATTTGTCATTTTGGTTTATTCTAGTTGCTTATTCCTATTACTAAGTGCTTATTAAGGTTAGTGGAACTTTTGTTTTAGCTTGTTTGCTTATTTATTGTTTCTTTGAGTTTTGTTAGCCTAGCAGTACTAAC